>QJSC01007874.1:577977-616988 GCA_003697955.1 Calidris pygmaea
GTTTTGTATATATTGTATCTATTTCATTATTTCCTTTTTTATTTTAATGTTAACACTTCATTAAAATAGTTTAGTTCCTTCTAAACTTGTAGATCTCCTTCTCTCTTCCTCTCCTCTCTTTGAGGGGGGAGGAGGGCCATCTGTCGGTCTGGTTTTGGTCAATTTGGCTGAAACCATAACATATTCACAACTAATTCCTTGATTTCTTCTGCAAAACATTTTCTGGGTATTTGAGTAAAAATCCCTTTTCACAGCTTAAAGCCCTGCAATGATGGTTTGCAAGACACAGACAGAGCTCTAATTCTTTTGCTGTACACTAGATGTCACTGGTGCATATCACATGTCCTCTGAGTTGGCAAAAGCATTCAGGTAGGACAGCATTAAATCTCTGGAAGACTTTAACAATCTCTCAGTTAAAATTCTGTTAGCATTTTCTTGACAAACCCTATTTTAACAGGTTTGCAACTCAACCGTGCACATTTGCTCCATGATGAAACATGACACATTGTGCAAAAGATTCAGACAGGGTAAGCATTTTATTTTTAATGGTGGACATTTTCCATTTAACATAGGCAGGAGGAATTTTCTGGATTCAAATGTTTTTTATGCTCCAATAAATCAAACCCTCTTTCATAGAAAAGATAAAAAAGAAGGGTGATCGTTTCAGTCTCTAAAAGTATCTAAGTGGCCTCAAAGTCTTTCAGGAGTTTGTGGCAGAGGGAGGAAACAACAAAGCACAATTACTATTCAGACCTATTTTTCTGCGTAGTCAGACAGATTCTTGATTAATAAAAATGTCAGGTAATCAGTCACAAAAGTCCTAAGGAAAAGTATGAATCTCTTGTTGCATATCAGTCTTACAAAGTACAGAATAGGGAAAAATCAGAGTATCTTGGGAGGCATATGGTCTTTCCCCAGCTGGCAGTGAGGAACACAGCGCGGCTGTTACGTCCACGACTTCTAAATCATGTCTTTGTTTTCCAGCCAAACAATTTGCTTGAATGCAAATCCGTGGGACTGGGCTATGTGTTTGGGTCTCCTGGGTGTGAGGCAGCCCATGCAAAACAGCCTGGTAGCACGTATGGCACAGTCTGTGCATGTGCCATTGCTGTGCACATCAGCATTGATCCACCACACCCAGAGCACACCGCGATTCCTTCTGTCTCTCCATTTCATAAACGACTGCAGGACATGACCTGACATACTGGAGGGACATTTTCTAGAGGTGATTACAGAAGCCTCAAATATTAGCCTTACAACCACAGAATCATAGAATTGTCCAGGTTGGGAGGGAACTTTATGATCATCTAGTCCAACCATCAACCTCACTCGGATAAAAACCATCACTAAACCATGTCTCTAAGCACTATGGCAACCTGTCTTTTCAATCCCTCCAGGGATGGGGCCTCAACCCCTTCCCTGGGCAGCCCATTCCAAGGATTCATAACCCTTTCCATGTCAACATTTTTCCTAATATCCAATCTGAACCTCCCCTCACAACTTGAGCCTTGGTTTAGGGTGGTTCACTTCTCCTAGAAATGCAGCTCCGCAAGCCCATCATGACTGTGACTTTGCTCAGCTGCTGATAGGCAGTAGTTGTCTTGACCATCCTTTCCTCCTAGCTCCAGTGGGCGAGTAGAGAACCTTTGAGACCTCAGCACTGCTCTGAGTTGTGCCTGGTTGCCAGCACCAACCAGAAGGAGTCACCAGTGGTATCTGGCTGTCTGCTGGCAGCACTCCATCTGTGAAGGTGAACAGGTCGCTCTGCTCCACTCTGTCCTCAGCTTACCCCCCCATTCCTTAAGGGACCTTCCCAGATATTGTTTTCAAACAGCAGTAGGTTTACCATAAACTCTGTTAAAGTCAAGGCCTCCACTATGTTTTGTAAGCAGAAACACGGCAGGGTGTTCCCAAAAAGCTCATTTAAGAAAAGCCACAGGTATCTTCCCAATGCACAGTCATTTTGTAAGTTGTGTTAAAACAACTGGCAGAACCCATGTGCTAAATCTGTGCTCTTGGTGCAGTTCTCCCTTCTGTATACATTGGGAAATTTTTGAACGCTTGGAAAATGCCTTGGCTAAATTTATATTCCTTATTGCTAATTAAGTGTTTAAAATGGGGGGCTCTGTCTCTTTCTGACTTTCTACCCTTTCTCCCATCATAACCAGTTCATCCTTTCTCCTTTTGATCTCTTTTCTGCTAGGATCTGGAGCAGGTTCCTGTCTGGCAGAGGATAGTTGTGACTCTTGGCAATCTCTTCCCAATGAGGGGACAACCATCGTTACCATGTCCTGTGACCGGGACAGGAAGAACATTGAGCTGTCCCTCTAAAGATGAAAACTCCAGGAAAGATGGTCACAGAAGGAATTCCTTTTTAGGTTTGGGCAAGAACCTGAGCTGAGCCAAACCTCTCGAGGTTCACCCACTTGCTAGTGAAAACGTGTTAACTTCAGATGTCACGCTACAAAACTCTCACTTCACTTCTCTCCTTACTTTAGTAAGGCTGACACTTAGTCACCCCTACCCTAAAGCCAGGAAAGCATTCCCCAGAATTTTGCCAATTTAAATATTTAAAAGCTTTTGAAGAGAGAAATGAGAAAAAAAATAAAAGCTGAGTATGCAGACACATGGAGCATTTTAATGAGGTTGTTTCTAAACTATACCCCATACATTTTCAGACCAGTCAAACGAATAACCTTCCCTTCACATTTGAAAAATTGCTTTTTAACCTATTTAACCTTTTTAACCTAACTCTTGTTCTAGTCTGTGTTTGTCACTAGACACACAAACATCCCTAAAAAAACATTCCTGTATTTTCAAAGGGCGCCAAAATGAAGAGGGACACATTTTCTGTCCATTAAGAGAGTCTGCATCAAAAAAGATCCTTTTAATTAAGTTGAAAGAGCTAACTGCCTCCATGCATGGATACCAGCTCATTTTCATATTCTAATAATAGTAGGTTTTGAGAGAGCTTTCCAAAGTGAGGAGTGAAAAGGTGTCAGGATTTTCAACTGAATATAAATTTTCTGAACCTGGACAGGACTGAATAATGTCCTTTTGACCTCGAGCATTCCTAATGGGACCCCACTTTGGCCACACTCTAAACTGGCTATCACTGGAAGAAAACACAGAGAACAGTAAACACAGTAAACTCAGGGAATTTACAAAGAGCAAAAGCGGAAAACTAGCGAAAAAGGAGCATCAGCAGATAGCCTGGGTGTTAAGTGGTAGGATACTACCCACTACTTCTAATGAGACTCGTTTTGGGACCGTGTTGGGGAATAACAGTCACTTGCAGGAGCACCGCTGGCAGATTTTGTGGCACTTTTCCTTAGAGAGAAAAGAAAATGGTTGTCTAGCATGGATTTCTGCTGGCTTCCTGCCAGGTTTCCTTAATTTCCACTTCCACTCATGAATAAAATCGGGAATAAAATCACAGACACCCCATTCTGGGAACAATCTGCAGCTCCAGCAGTGGACAAGTGAACACAAGTGCATCACCGAGACCCAAAAAGACTGTATGACCATGGAGATACCTACAGACAAACAATGGCCACCAGGAGGAAGGAGGCTGTATTGCCACTGCTCTGAAAGCTACTGCTGCTAACCTGCATCTGATTTTTATATTCCTAATTCAGAAAGCGATGCTGAGAGACTGGAGAGGGTTCAGAGAAAAATGTAAGTGATTACAAGAATTAAAACATAGCCCAGAGTGCAGAGGTCAAGGAACTTCTCAAGAAAACAAATTAAGAGGATGATGTGATCCTAAGTCTAGACCTCGGTGGGAACCAGAAATTAAAACCACCAACTGGATGCTTCAATCTAGCACCCAAAGTTATAATAAAACTCTATGATTGAATCCAGATAAATAAAAAAAAAAAGAAAGAAAAGAAAGAGAAAAACAACAATGTGACTTTTGACAGTAAAAATAATTACCCTGCAATAATAACACAAAGGTTACAAAAGATTGCATTTTCTTCAGCAGTTGGTTTACTGAAAGATACGCCCAAAGCAGAAGTAGCTTTGGGAGTTCCTACGGTCTTTATTATATTAGGTCAAACTGATCACAGCGATCTTTTCCAACCTATAAACTCTGAATATGTACAGAGCATTAGTACGCTATAATCCATCTGTACTAAATTAAGAGCTAGGAATAACAAGCCCCTTTTCAATCACAGTCCACCAAGATGGCTCAATGACCCCTGTTTTTTAGGTTGCTGACTGACATCTTGCTTTATCCCATCGTGGAACAGTCTCATCTGGTTTTCCCCAAGATAAAAAACAAACACAGAGTTTAAATTCATGCCAAAAATCCCCCCCAAAAGATAGTGGCCGCTTTAGCAAAGAGCCTGATTTACATTTTCATTGTTTTGAATCATACGCAGAATGCTGAAACACAAAAATACAGTCTCTAACAAAATGATTCTATAACCACATTGATATGGTGGGAACTGAATGGGATACTGATTTTGTCTTAGAACCTACTTGCCACTGGTGATGACTCAGAAAAACCATGTGTACCAGTTTGAGGCAAAATAGAACCAACTTAGTGTTCAGTAATTTTACATTTTAGCTCAGCCTCTTCTAACTCTCTGAAATTAACAGCATACTGGGGAGAAAACTGCTCGTTCTCAGAGTGATAAGACCAATGTTTGTACTTCATGGCAAGGAAGGGTGTGCAGAGAGGCTCCTGCTCAGACTTATTGCTGTAACAACCAAGGTCAGCTAATTTTGTTATTTGCCCCATTGGAGGGTCAGAAACGGAGAAGCGTAGAGGGGTCCCCCCTGCAGGGAGGAGGGGACAGGAGAGGTGACCCAAACCTGACCAACAGGGTATTCCACCCCATCTGCCCCATGCTCAGTGTAAAAGCTGAGGGATCTAAGGGTCAACTCTCTTCCTTCAGTGGCCGACGTCCGAGGAGGACCCTGTCTGTTCGTCTGCCTTTGATCCCCATCCGTGTGTTCCTGACTCCAGAGCTGGAACCCAGTTCCCACCCGTCACTGAGTCCAGTCGGGGACTTCCCCAGTGCCTGCTGGTGAGGTCAGCCTGGGAGCTTGATACCCAAAACGTATATAACATAGATAAAGTAATAAAGGGAAATGAAAATAATTATCGTAAAGTCATTTCATCAAGTCAAGGAGGATTTTAACTTTTAGAGAAATAGATAGAGAGTAGGAAAGGTAGACCCTCGGTTTCCACCCCCCTCCGGTGGACAGTGGTAACATCCGGTTAAGCCGGATTTAGTACTGTGGTGTATTTTAGATAACCTTAATTTCATTCCCTTACCCAGGTAATCTTGGTTTCTCTTCTTATGCAGGCTGGTCCCCAAAGCAGTAGCTGGCCAGAGAGACAGCCCACTGGAGCAGAAACCCAGCCCCCCTATCAAACCAGAGTTAGCCCATTCCCTGGTAACACGCTGTGACTACCATCAGTCGATGAAAAGCCATCAGACAATAGAATTTAACTGCTAATTTGGAAATCATTTGAAAAGGCAAAACTGCATCAAATTACGAATATAAGTAGCCTGTCTACTGCTGCTCACCATCTCCTCTAGCTGGAGATGGTGAGATGCTCAGCCCACTAAGCACTACTGTTTCCTGCATGTAGGTGTACATCTGGGTCATGCCCTGATGTCCACACTTCAGACTAGGTGCACGCCACCCTTCTTCCTTCTCCTTCCCTTTCTTCTCCTTTGGTTTCCACAAAAGTGAAAAAAGATATGCTCCAAATGGAAACCGCAGAAAGCCTGAAGGTCAACAACTGGAGCACCAAAACCCTTGCTTGGAGGTCACAGAGAAGCTTTTGGTACATAACAAGGAAATTCCTTCAGGAGAATTCAAACTGGAAGCTCCTCCACAGGAGGTGACAATGTCAAAATCACACGTACTGGGGCCACTCAGCTGAAGGGAATGGACTGAACCTAGTAAAGTTGTAAACTCCCAAGCTGCACGTAGGATAGGTGTAGGGGCAGGCACCAACTTCTTCAATAGATTCTTTCTGTTCCTGTTGTGTTGAATCATTTGCTGACAGAGACAGACCAACAGGCTTCCAAACAGTCCACAGAAATATACGAAGAGCAAAAAATAATGTACTTACTTAAAAAGTTCATTCCTCATTATAGCTCTATTTGTTTGTGGGTCAATTGCGTAGACCATGAGGTCAGACTTGGTGTAATCCTCTTCAGAGTATCCATCCCCAAACCTCCGTGCGCCGATGGATTCCACCACGACCGTCGCACCAGGAATCTGGTCTTGGATATAGCGTTCCAAAATCCTAAAGATGAGATGGAGCCAGAAAGCTGCAGTGATAAATTTCAGCTGATCAAGATTGGCAACAGCCCAAACAAGATAGTAACAGACAAAAACCACAGGCTTAGAAGGATGGTAACCTTCAGAGCACTCTAAAAAAATCTCTGCTCCAATATAACCTCTTAAATGCTGAACTCTTGGGAAAAGCTTAGCAGTGTTAGGAGAGGTCACCAGAAATAGTGTCCTTAAGTCTAGCTCTTTGTATTTATGACACCAGTTGAGTTTTAAATGGCTCATGAGAAACACCATCTATATTTCACAAAAAAACCACCCTGTCATCCTTTTATTAAGCTATATGATTTCAGAACTCTTCAATTCCAGCCTCACACAGGGTGCATACAATAAATTCTCACCCACAGAAACAACTACTTCAACTGCTTTCGGTGGGATATTTCACCTGGCCCTCCAGCGTAGCACAACACACCAGAGGCCAGAGCACCTGCTATTCCAAAAAGGC
This sequence comes from Calidris pygmaea, assembly GCA_003697955.1. Lineage (NCBI taxonomy): Eukaryota > Metazoa > Chordata > Aves > Charadriiformes > Scolopacidae > Calidris > Calidris pygmaea. The sequence continues at coordinate 584,744 of QJSC01007874.1, forward strand.
ATAAGCAAGTTTTACAGCCATAAGAAAATTGGAATATTGAGCTGACACATTTGCCACAGGAAAAAAAAACAAATAAATAAAGTTGTAGAAGCAAGGAAAGATAGGTTGATAGAATTCAGCAGCAGCTATGCCTGAGATAACAAGGGCATAACAACAATAAACCCAAATAAATCTTCTTTTTTCAAAGAGGATTCATTACAAGCTGCCAGAGCATGGAATGGCACACTCTGCATATAACTATACTAATCACTATGTGTCAATACATGAAATAAATGCAATTCTAGGGAATTAAAATTTATTACAGAAGATGACTTTTATGGTCATTTTATTAATTCTTGTAATGTGACAATTTTCTTTATTGCTGAATATTCTTCCCCCCACACCTTTTTTTTTTTTTGATAACTGAATGTCCACAGACATTTTAGTATTGAAGACATTTGTTCTAAATTCAAAATTTTGTATTTTTCTACAGTTTTGCATGCAGACCTGTTTATGGGAGAAGTTCTAACGTGATGTTATTCCTAAAATATTCAAAAAGGCAAAGAAAGAATGGCTGTTTTCAGAATGTCCCTCCAAACAAACAAAAAATACTTGTGCCTGTGCCGGGCTGAAATGCCTTCAGTGTGCCTGTAGAAGCACCAAAGGAAAAGACCTCACTGAGCACCTTAGAAGTTCATGGGCTTGGAGCATCTCTCTTATGAGGAAAGGCTGAGGGACTTGGGTCTTTTTAGTCTGGAGAAGAGAAGACTGAGGGGAATTTGGTCAACGCCTATAAATATTTAAAGGGTGGGTGTCAGGAGGATGGGGCCAGTCTTTTTTCAGTGGTGCCCAGGGACAGGACAAGGGGAAACGGGCGCAGACTTGAACATAAGAACTTCCACCTAAACATGAGGAGGAACTTCTTCACCTTGAGGGTGGCAGAGCCCTGGCAGAGGCTGCCCAGGGAGGTGGTGGAGTCTCCTTCTCTGGAGACATTCCAAACCCATCTGGACACGTTCCTGTGCAACCTGCTCTGGGGTGGACCTGCTCTGGCAGGGGGTTGGACTAGATGATCTCCAGAGGTCCCTTCCAACCCCATAGCATTCTGGGATTCTGTGATTTAGAATGGCATTTTGCAGAAGGATTCACGTAAACCGAATACGTAAAAGATTTACCTCCCTAATAAGCAAACAATCATCTTCTGTTGCTGCAGTGGAGGCTGCTTTTGTTTCCTTGCACAGAACTTTTATCTCACCCCAGACAGAAACAACCCATAAGGTTGGAAGGTTGTAACGTAGGGTGACTTTTAGCAGAACCGGTAACAACGTACCCTTTGCTCAGAAATTCCTGGCATGGCTTCTGTTGGAATTCATTGTCTTTGAGAATATCTTTGCTTAAAACGTGATTAAAATTGAAGAACAAATAGCATACTACTTTCTGATATTGCAAGAAATAACACAAAGTATAGTGGAATGACAGTAATATTTCACCTGAAACGCACAAAATGCATGTTTAGGTTGAAATGTATAATAAAAATGCACTTAAGACTGAAAAACAGCAATTAAAGAACGCACCTAAAAATAGGACAGTCCCCCATAGAGTTATTTTAAAAGTCATTCAGCTCAATGATGCTGAATGCTGAAGATGCTGAAGACACTGTAATGATTTAAAACTCTGCTGAAGCGGCCACCTGCCTGTAGTAGCACTCACGAACCCTGGGTTTTGAAATGCATACTTTAGGGAACAACAGCGTCTGTATTTATCAGCAAAAGTTACCTTAAACTACTTCAGTGACAAGTCTGTCACTTGTTAATGCGACGAGGGTAATTACCGCCCTCCCAACAGCGGTGTACCGAGAGGCAGAACCAGCAACTAAACAGGCAGCAAGACCTTCCCACCGCTCTAACTCCCTTTAGCTCCGCAGACGTAATGAACTGAAATGCCTGCCCGTGCTTCTCCACCACCATCGCTTACTAAATTCCAACAGCGACGCCAGCGAAATGAAATGAAGGACAAGAGGACTTTTCGCTGTCATTGAGGACAGAACATGGCCTTCAATATCCTGAAAACTCAAGAGATTATATGTTTTTAATATTTTGATGCAAAAGAAATGGAAAAGCAAAAAATAATAATATGGGTATGTTGGTTTGTTGAGCTGTCCCTTGGCTGGTGGTGTTCTGCTTCTCAGAACATTTTTGAAACCAGCAGACCAAACCCAAAAATCTGGGTCCCAAAAATCACGTTCCTGGGGTACACTCAGCGCTATGTCCGTGAGCAAACCTGAGGCATCGTGTCGCATGGCAGGGCTGAGGCTGCTGCACCCTAGGACAGGCAGAGAAGACCCTGCTGAGCACAGGACGAAATGAAGGGGTGCATCCTGGCGTCACAGCATTGTGCTGCTTTCTCCCCACAGCTGCTTGGACCCAGCATACCAGACATGTGCCCCAGCATGGAAGAGGTCCTCTTACTGGGAAAGATGCTAAGGATCACTTGGAAGCTTCTCTGGAAACCAAAGTGAAAGTCATAGAATCATAGAATTGTCCAGGTTGGAAGAGACCTTTCAGATCATCTAGTCCAACCATCAACCTCACTCAGATAAAAACCATCACTAAACCATTTCTCTAAGCACGTTGTCAACCCGGCTTTTAAATACCTCCAGGGATGGGGCCTCAACCCCTTCCCTGGGCAGCCCAGTCCAAGGCTTCAGAACCCTTCCGGGTCAACATTTTTCCTACTCTCCAATCTGAACCTCCCCTGGGGCAACTTGAGGCCGTTTCCTCTTGTCCCATCGCCTGTTCCTTGGGAGCAGAGACCGACCCCCCCTGGCTACACCCTCCTTTCAGGGAGTTGGAGAGAGCGAGAAGGTCTCCCCTCAGCCTCCTTTTCTCCAGGCTGAACACCCCCAGTTCCCTCAGCCTCTCCTCAGGAGACTTGTTCTCCAGACCCCTCACCAGCTCCGTTGCCCTTCTCTGGACCCGCTCCAGCACCTCAAAGTCCATACGAGTCAGTTAATTCACCTCAAAAGATGAGATAGAGAACCATCTGCACGGTGACAAGTCAACTAGACTAACAGTCATCCCGTAAGACTTGGTATGTCAGCAGCAAGGCTGAGTGACCCTCCATTGTCCCTGGTGGAGAAGATGCATGACACGGCACTGCAATGTTCCAGTAGTTTTATAGCGTTGAGCCAAAATGCTAAGTTGTAACGCATATTGTCTGCATTAGCACACCAACCAAAGAAACAGTTCAATCATTTGAGATCCTCACCAGTACCCAAATTTAATTACTCCACAATTTTCTTAGCAGAAAATTCTACAGGAAAAAAAATGTTCCAGTTCTCTAGGAATTGGACAGCCTGCTGTGTTCTTTCTTTCCAGACTCCGAAATAACTGGTAGTATAGATCTGGAGCTACAAGTGTTGAAGACCAGATATCCTGAATAACTTTTGGCTCCTCCACTGAAAATCCTAGCTCCCCAAAATAACTCAGTAATAATAATGAACTTATATTCCAGGTATTTGAAAACATAAGCAAATTTGGCAACAATGCACAGACGAGAGCATTCAGCTCTCCCGGTACACACCAATATGGACTTTTTTTACAAGTGTTTCATTTAACCTGAGTACACTCAATTTTGCTCAACTTCAGCCCAATTCTGGTTGTGTTGAGTTTTTGCAAGGTTAATAACTGACAACTGAACTGCTGGATTTCTGCTGCAGACACTGTCACACATAAATAAGGACCAACTCCCGTCTCTCCTGTGATAGTTTGTGATAGCTTTGGGGGGGTGAAGCACATGGACCCCAACTGCCTGCTCCCTGATGCCTTACTCCAATACTGCACGGGGAAGGTTATACTACTTCTGTGGCCTCTGGAAAAGCGCCAAGCTGCTTTGCAGCTGCCAACACAACTCAAGAAACCCTTCCCAGTCAGCCAAGTCAGCCTGCTTTTGCTGCAATGTAGAAAAAATAAGCCACAACTGGGGTTTATTTCAAGCCTAAGACTATTCCTTCTTTATAAGATAGCCTTTTGACAAAGATTATTCCTACTTTTATATCACATACAAGGCATGTATCCAGCAGGAAGGAGCACCATTAAGCCAATTTAGTCTGCATATAATAATGTCTAAATTATTTAGAAAACAACCCAGAGACAATGTACATACTTACTTGAATTCTATAAAAGCATATTGAGTCGCACACCACAAAGGAAATTTGCTTTCTTACATATTGCTACAGTTTCTTTTCTTCTTTTTACATTCATCATGTATAATCCTGTCCTCCAAAAATCCTACACACACTCCAACTTTTTATTCCAGTGTCATTTTTCCCAGTCGCAGAAGGAACATTACGCTACACGCGTTGACTTTGACTCAGAAGACGTATCTTCAGATCTTGGCACAAAAGGGGTTTTACTGCAATAGTAAGCAATTTCCAAATAAAGCCGAAGCTTACAGCTTTATCTGAGAAGCCACACATTGCATTATGGTGCTTCAGAGCAAGTGCATGAACAGAACAGCGTTTGGTATTATTGAGGGGAGGGTGGAAAAGGAGATCGCTGAACCAGTGCTTCCCAGCTGGCAGTGAAAAGCTGGAGTTGAATAAGTGTTGGTCTCTATTACCTAAATTAATAAAGGTAGCCTAATGTTATTAATCATCCTGATTACAGAGGAGGGAGCTGAGAAAGGGAGTGGGCTCTGTTAAAGACTGTAGAAAGCAAGAACCACAGGACGTGCGTTCTCCAAGCAAAGCCAGATGTAGGGTGGATAGGAAATGCGGTGCGGCCGCTTGGTGGGAAACATCCCTCTAATCTCATCATTTATTTATTTGCTAATTTTTGCAATTTAATTTAGAATGGAACAACGCAGTGCAAAGAAGTAAAAGGAAAAAAGGCTGAGGGGAAGTGGACTGAAAGGCCAGGAGCACAATGAGCCCATAAAGCAGCGTCAGAGAGCACTGAGGCAAAGACCACGGCAGCGTCAGTCGCAGTACCTGTGACTAACGAACATTTAGTAATGGGGAGGAAAGTAAGTGCTTGCAGTGAAGAGTGCTTAATGGCAAATTCACTGCCACCATCCCAACATGGAAAAAAGTCAAGTCACCTTTAATTAGGCTAAATTCAGTAATGATATGGCAAAAAATCATAAAGCAAGCAACAGAATGGTACCTCTCCTACGGGAAAACTAACAAGTTTGATTTATATACTGCAACTACACAGCATGCTAATTTTCTACCAATTCATGGACTGAGGGGAACAAAAAACACTGCTGCACTAAGGTTGACTATTTTAAGAGAGTCAAGAGTGCTTTCAGCAGCCCTGCATTTCCAGACAAGCGCCTCCAAGGTGGTCCATCTGAGAAGTAGCTCTGTCTGGTTTTACTAAAGGCACACAGAATGTTGGAATCCCAGTGATGCCTCATAACATCTGATTTCATTCTACACAGCCACATCTTAATAACTACGCTACCTTTCAGAGGCATCCACTCATCCTCCCAATTAGTGAACACACCGGCATTCTAACGAAAAAAGAAAGCCGGAACAAAGAAATAAAATACAACGATATATGTAAGTGGGATGTAAAGCACTTATGTCAGCTGTCCCTTTTAAATGCCACCCACTGGCTTCTGCACCTGAGATTAGAAAACACCATTTGCTATATTATCAAAACATAACTGAAGGGAAATCATCCCTTTTCTGAAACATCTCCCTAAGGAGAGGGCTGTGCTATCCAGCTCCTATATATAAAATATATTATCTCATATACGATGCTTATACATAAAATTATATATGATGTACAATGTACATGTGATGTATATTATGATACATAATTTATAGCAATATATCGCTACAGTATATATTATGACATTTCTTTTAAGTGGACCACAGTTTCTAGGCAGCAAAGCAGAGCAGACACTCCTTTGAGAAATGATGGCAGTCAACTTTATATATGTTGACTATTAAGTCAGCAGGCTGAACATTTGTATTTTGAGGCACTCGGTAAATCTCCAAGCATTAGCACATGATTCTATGTTTGGATTTTCTGGTAAAAAAATTGCCTGGTCACTTCTACATTGCATTAGAGGTCTGAGTGTGGATTCTCTTCAACTATGGAACTGCTCCATTTCTTTATAAGCATTAAAGTATTAACGGACTGCAGCCTGTAACAGGCCAAAATACAAATGAAGGAATTGCTGCGTGTGCCATTTCCAATACTGTTGTGTTGAAAAGTAGGGAATAACCTCTGTGAAGATACACACAGCACTCGTGAACATCCAGAAGGCAGATGAAGTCGCTACCCAAGGACACCTGCCCTTGGATTCCGGTTCCAGAGGTGGGTCTGGCCAGGAGGCTGCAGGCACCCAAAATCCTCAGCCCAGGGGGAGGAAAAGTGCGAGAGTGATGCAGAGAGAAGACAAGCTCAAAAGCCCACAATATGGAAAAAAGGGAATCCCCACCAAGACCACAATGAAAACACAGGAGACTGCAGAAACCTCTTGGCGTGGGAAGTCAGGACTTCAGTGTTTCAGTATTAACACTTATTACATAAGTGTTTATTAAATAATTAAGCAATTATCTATTATTGTATCTATGGACATTTATCAGCAGTGTGAGGTGATTCCATCAGACCCTCTTTTCCAATGAAAGATTCCTACGCGTCCCTTAACAGATTTCCTTTACACGGACAGAAAATAAACTCTTTCCAGGCTCCTTTTCACTAGCAGGAGGAAAAAAGAACATTGCACACCACATATGATTTTTGAAAGTGAAGAGACAATCCTCATATCATTCTTGCACAACTCCAGAGCAGTCCAAGTGCAGCTGGGTGTGTTTTCTTTACTCACCTGATTGGCTGGGGAAGCACACACAACACAGAACCATTAACAGAACCATTAACATTGAAAGTGATGCCCAAATAGTTTTGGTTGGCTCTAGTTCAGGAAAAAACAAGAGTTCCCCAAGGAATATTATCTTAATATTGTAGGGTTTAAAACAGCCTTTTCAAGAGGAATGTCTATGGAGTATTCCAGCAAAGCACTTATTTTGAGCCACTTCATTATTCCATTTCAGAGAAAATGATTTGCCATCTATAGAGGTGTGTATAGAGGAATTTAACTTGTAAGACATTTCTGTTACTTGTGGGATGAGAGAATCACAGAATCATAGAATGGTTAGAGTTGGAAGGGACCTTCAAGACCATTGTGTTCCAACCCCCCTGCCCTGGGCAGGGACACCTCCCACCAGAGCAGGTTGCTCCAAGCCCCATCCAGCCTGGCCTTGAACCCCTCCAGGGATGGGGCAGCCACAGCTTCTCGGGGCAACCTGGGCCAGGCTCTCACCACCCTCACAGCAAAGAGTTTCTTCCTAGGTATCTAGTCTAAATCTCCCCTCTTTCAATTTAAAACCATTATCCCTCGTCCTATCACTCCACTCCCTGATCAAGAGTCCCTCCCCATCTCTCCTGTAGCCCCTTCAGGTACTGGAAGGGGCTCTAAGGTCTCCCCGAAGCCTTCTCTTCTTTAGGCTGAACAACCCCAGCTCTCTCAGTCTGTCCTCACAGCAGAGGTGCTCCAGCCCTCTGATCATCTTCATGTTCCTCTGCTTGACACATTCCAACAGGTCCATGTCCTTCCTGTGCTGAGGACTCCAGAGCTGGACAAAGTAGTCCAGGTGGGGTCTGACCAGAGCAGAGGAGCAGAAGCACCTCCCTTGACCGGCTGGCCATGCTTCTTCTGATGCAGCCCAGAAACACAGGTCTCACTTGGTAAGGTGGTGTTCCTGATTTTAGCTACAGGCTAAAGTTGTGGTCACGTGAAAACCAAAGAAGTAAATGCTCTGAGCATGAATTGGCTATTCTATTCCAGTTGCAATGCTGTTCCTTGCCCAACAAGTAAACACTCACAAACATTCCCGTATTTAAAGAACACTCTGCTGTCTGCCTTCACCAACTTTTCTGCAGGAGAGGAACACGCACTGAATTTTCCACTAAGCCTCACTCCATTTTCTTTGGCATCTTCTGTAGCAGACATGGATGGACCTATCTGAACAGACATAATTAAAGTCGGCGAGAGAAATGGCAAATCTGACATTGACATGCAGCCCAGGGGATATGAAAAACTTGATGAAATTAAAGCGGTTGGAGGAAAACCGAGGTGCTGACTGAGTGACTGCAAAGGATCACGGCACCGGCAGCACCGGCAGCTGAAGACATACCCATCCTATCCCTCCAAAAGCCCAAACAGACAGCTTGTTTTAAATCTTTTCTTCTGTGGTATGCTCCCTTTATTTGGACCATTAACCACCATACATCTTGGGGCTACGCTGAGTAAGCCTCTCCAGCGTGGAAGAACTGAATTATATATTTCTTAATAACTTGTACCCACTCTCTAGTGAAAATTACAGGCAGCTGGAGAGACTCTGTTACAACCTGTTCTCCCAAGTTGTTTAAATAATTATTTATTTTATTGGGAAAAATCACTATAATTTCAAAAATGACCTGGCTGCCCACTTCCCCAGTATTCCCTATCACCAAGTATTGCAATTAGTGGCAAAATGTTATATTTTCAGAGATTAATATTTACTGTCACTCCAGTGCCAAAAAAAAAAAGAGGTGAAAGACCCAAATAACTTCCGTAATGACTTATTTAGATAATGACATAATCTTTTTATCTGTTAATGAATTATACAAAGCGTTCTAATTTTTTAAATTTGTGCATTATTTGAAATGGCTCAGAAACTTCTTTTGGCAAAAATGCTTCAGTCTGAGCTAGTCTCCAAATTACATGGTTTCCCTTTGCCTGTGGTTGTATCTTCTGTATAGTGCATGAAAAATCACAAATTCCTATTACTTTATTTTTATGCCCTGCACGAGTTGTTAAAGCTTCTATAAAAACAGGGAGATAGCATTCTTTTAAACTTTAGGAGGAAAACCCAAGAAATTTGAAGATGGCTATGAAAAAAATACACTTCTGTGTGAACAGAGAAGTACACATATGCAAACTTTATTTCTGAAACTTTTGCTCTCTGCAAGTACTTTCAATAAAAGACGTGACAAGCTCACAAGAAGCTAATGCAATCTCTTCTTGCAAAGTTTGTCCTTGAAAGCCCATCAGTAGAGGTTATATTCTTAAATTCTTATGCTGTACTCACTTGCTGGCCTCATGGAGTTCCTGAAGATAAAGGATTCCCAAGCTAGTTTTGAGAATTCAAAACCTGGCCATGATTTCTTGGTTTTGGACTCATTCAAAAGCTTCATTTGCTGTGAAATATTTATGCATCTGTCAGAGACTGCCATGCACAAGGGCCAGAACAGCATGAAACAAGTTTTCAAAGATTCCAACCTGGCAGAAAAGAGTTTTCTGGAGCACAGAGACTGAGGAATGTGGCTCTGGGCTGTTTTCCAATACTGTGGCAGGATGTGCCAGCTCTGGGCATGGGAGGAGAGGAGTGGGAGGATGGTTATGGTACAATTTATTGCTGAAGCACTGAACACTGCTGAGACCTGCTGGGAGCTGGAAACAAGTTGCTCCAGTGTTTGCAGAAGGAGATTTTTGCAGGGATGTGAAAGGGTGAGACACCGTCTGCTCTTGCCGTTCCAGCCATGCCACCCGTTGCAGCATTCATGCTCTCAGTCCCAGGACACGCGTGCCATGCAGTTGACGCTCTCCATTCAAGCCAGGCTTGCTCTACTCTGCTTTCAAACCACCTTCTCTAAGAGCCACCTGTATTTTGCTGGTGGTCCCTTTGGCTGCAGGACAGTCCAAAACTGGGAGCATCTCAAACACAACCCAAGTCAAATTTAGCATGAGCTCTTTGCTAAGTCATACACCCACAGAATCATAGAATTGCCTAGGTTGGAAGGGACCTTACAGATCATCTAGTCCAGAACACGTGTTCATCTTCTCCACTCAAGAAAACAGAAGCCTAGGAAAGCTACAAATTGCTGTGTGAAGAAAAAATTGTACAGTGGGGCATGATGAGGTGAACTTGAAGGCTTAACAAAGCAGAAGCAAACTTTTTCTACCACTGTCACTAAAATGTACATCGTTCTTTGTCTCTCCAGCCAACACCAACACCTGACACTTTTGGAAAGCTAGATCTTGAGTAACATACTCCTTTATTATTCTTAGCTCTGTGAAATGGAGTCCCTGTGATTGCAGACTATTGCCCGAAAAATGTAATGACTGTTTCTGACTTTAGAATCTATCAGTAATTTATGCCTGGCGCAAAACACAGAGAAAAGGGGAACGTGTCCTAAATATCCAGAAGCAAATCAGTCAATATATTTTCCAAGCCCAATGAAGACACGAGCCATTTAGAGACAACACACTTCTTTTTCAGGTAGTGATTATATCATCAGCCCTAAGGTATTTCAATTTCTGTGGAGAAGTAAAGGAATGACAACAGCCAGGATGGAACAGACCTGCTGAAATCTGAGAAATTCCATTCATCACTGGTCAAAGTGACAGAAAAGTATAAAGATTGTTTTTAAACTGTTTCCTACAGTATTTTCTTTCCAATATCATCTAATTCATGGTTATATACCTAATGACACAAAGTATAAAAAATTGTTGTCTTACAAAAAGAAGCTAAAAGTGAAAACCTGACTCTTGGAAGCTGATGATGATGTGGTGTATGAGCGCTATTAAAACATATTTTATCAAAACGATTTTAGCAGGCTTCTGGTATTATCAAATACTTCACTTTCACTGCAAAGCAATAATGTTTCTAATTACCTGTCCCCCCATCACAACATTTTATACCTGCCAGGCCTGAATAATGCCACCCTGTCACTAATTTTTTTGCAATTAAAATTCTATATAATGATGTTAGTGGTATTAATTGTACCTGTATAAATTTTCTAACTTCTGCTTGCTGAGACAGGCTGCCTCAGCCATTTGGGGATGTCCTTCATTCATTTTACATCTTGGATTTTGCCGGATGCAAGTTCTGTGCTCAGTGTTTGGAGGCTCCACTATGGGCTGTATTAGGAGCAGTTCAGAATGAAGTTTCATTCTGCAAAGCAGGCAGACATGCGAGCAAAGGAGTGCTGTACGTCTGCCTTCTCCAGAGGAGGGGGAAAATGGGGATTTCCCAAATGTGGAGGGGGAAAATGAGTGCTGTCACTCAGCCAATTGTGCTCCCCATCAAAACAATCGCTTGCTCATTTTCAAGTCTTTTGGCAAAAAAGTAGACCATGCCATAAGGGGAGCGTCCATTGCTGAATCTAAAGACAAAACCAGTGAATTGTCTGATATTCGTAGAGTAAATAAATGTATTACCCTATGAGTTGATCTTTGTTTTGTTCCACAAGGGTGGGAGGAACATTGGAGACGATGACTTGCATATCCAACTGATTGACCACAGAGACCTGGAAACAAAAGAGTGAAATTCAATTGGCACTCCCATGCATAACATCCTCCCCACACAAAAAGAATGGAATAATTACTTTCCTGCCTTCATAGCCATGCCCTGATGTACAAATTTCTCATTTTAATTCCAAATAAGAGAGTTGGGAAATCTTGCTTTGCTTAGCAGCCAAAACAATAAACAGCAGGCAAAGATGTAACTAGAACTTTAATTGCAGGACTGCACCAGAATTATAGATTATTAAGGGAGGGACTACAAAACCCGTTCTTCATAGTTTAGACTTTACTTACAGAACCACAGATTTCCCTTATGCCATATTCAAAATCACTTATAAGCATTTTGCTATTTGTGATGACTTGACAGGAAGATCCAACCTTTGAAATATGCAGTTTGCACCAATGTAAATGGAAATACCAGGTTAATTCAACTAAATCGTTACTTTCTTAGAAAATCTCAAAGGTAATTTTCATCTATTTTGAAGTCATCAGTGTAAGTTATTTTAATATCCTTTTCTTTTTATAGGTTCTCTCTATGGCATAAAACTGCATAACTATGTGCACTTTACAATTGCACTTTTATTAAATAAGGACAGGAAAAATGCCTCTTTAATGCACTCAATACTCACGTGCTTTGTTTTAAAATAAATCAAATTCCAGGATTCCACAAAAGAACCTACTACCTACTACTACTCAGAACAAATCTCTCCCATTAGCATTTTCTGCTACAAAAGCAATGTCACTCCTCTGTTTCTCAGCCACAGGTTGGGTGGTCAGTGCACAGAAGGGACTACACATGTGCATCAAATTCAGCAGATTTGGTAAACTCTGCTTCACATCTCCTGATCCAGTCTCCTCAAGCTATTTTTATCCCAAGAAAAGGCTGCCTTCCAGGAAAACCATTGCATGTCTTTTCCTCCCTTTTAAATTATTTTGCATTTGTAATAGTGCTCTCTTCACCAGCACAGCCAGCCTCCCCTTAGGTTGTGAAAGGAACAGTTACTTCCCGTACTGGGGGAGAAAATAAAACATTTCTTACAACTTGGCTCACATCCATATAGCCATGACAGTAATCATTATACGCCAAACCTATACTCCCTGTGGAGGATTCTGCAAGTGAATTTGGAAAAGTAGGACAATGTTGAACCCGATAAATTTAAAAATCAGAGCTGCCGATTCAATTCCAAAGGAAAAAATACAACCCCTGATTTTCAACAGAGAAGTCTGAGCCCTGTAAGCCCTTCAGCAGACAAGCCATAATATACTTTCACATCAAACACTGATTCACCAGCTTTGAAGCTTAATTCAACTTTAAATATTTAAATGTTCTTGAAATGTCATCAGATGCACTCACCAGCACGTACAGGCTTCAGCGTAAGTAAAACAGAATTATAATGAACTCAAAATAAATTTTAGACTAAGATCATTGAAAGGAACTCTAAAGCAATGAACAGTTTAATAGAATCAACTACATCAGCCAATTGAAGCGACCACTGTGCACCCATGTACTGAGTACTGCATAAGTGCAACACTTAAAAAAAGCAATAATTCACCTGATATTCAAGGAATCACAATTATGACTAACTGTTCATACACAAAAATATGAATAAACACATTCATGACAAGCTATAGTAAAATAAACAAAACAAAAAAATAAAGAAAAACTAAGGTTCCCATGGTAACATTATCTTGCTATCCACATTTGTAAAGGCTTTCATTTTTCAATTATTAAAAAGGCCATTAAGTCGAGGAACTAAGTCCAATTTAACTACATTGCAAGAAAAGCTGTGGGGAGAAACTTCCCTTCCACTCGAGGAGAGATGGAAACGTGCTGGGAGCAGAGACGGAAGGTGTGGGACAGCAAAGGCTGTTCCTGCGGCACACAGGCAGTTACTAGGGATCATCCCACCTGCTGTTCCTTAGGAAGCTTTTGCTACCTCCAGTCTACTGAGCAAAAATACAGCCAGGTCCTGTGATGTTAATTAGAAGCCGTCACCCTAAATTACAGGGCTGAAAGTCAGCATGTTCAGGTGCTTCATGTCCATAAATATCTGAAGAATGCTTTGCTGAGAACGAGGAAAATTCCAGGTTAAATTAAATAAGTGGCACAACAAACTGGAAGTTTGCCAGAGGGGCAGGGAAAGCAGATAATCGCTGATAACCACCAGCCCATAAGTGATATCCCTTTGATCCCGTGCTTCATTCACCAGGCACTTCCCAATTTTTAAATCAAACAAGGCAGAGCCCACAAATAGTCTTGACTGTTATATGGCACCACTGGATTCCTGGCAGTAGCTTATGCTGAGAGCTGAATAAGGAATGGGCCGTGGGACCCCCCAGATCCCAACAAACATTTGATTAAAGACCATCTCATAGTGAATATTCACTACCCACACTTACTTAGTACCTTTACATGCTCACTTGCAGCAAACATTTATTTTAAAATGCAATTTCTTATTTCTTTCATCTCACAGAGGGATTTCATCACATGGAACCAAACTGTAGATCCATGGATGTCTATCTTGAGCCACCCTGCCAGTCCCAAACAGGAGGAACAAACTGGTATCCTTCACACGGACCGTTCGGCAGCTTATGTTGCTCACAGAGCTGTGCCAGAGCTCTGAGGAGGCATCCCGGTCCTAGTTTTGGAGGACACCTGGCTTGTTCAGGTTCTTTGCAATACTGTCCCTCTGATGTTGGCCCACGTCTTCTCCCTAGACTTCTTCCCAGTGCAATTCTATCTTCTTCTCCCACAATTTATTCTTTTGCATGAGAGTAATTAAATTCATTCCCCTAATCTACGTTTGCTCCTTGAGCTTGTATTGAAAGGAATTAACACCTCCCAGTCTGAGCACCTGACACCACAGTGACAGCAGGATAAATTCTGTTCAGATCGTGAAGCCCAGGGATAGCTTAGTCTAGTGAGAAAGGACCTTGATGTACGGATCACGCTCAGTGCAAACCCAAACCTTCATGGTGGGATGGTGTCAGTCTGTAACTGTACCTACAGCTACTCTAAGCTCTCACGTCTTGCTCAAAAACACTGTACCAGCGTGCTCATCACTCACTCAGCCAACCTAGATACCTCTATAAATTAATGAGACATACTTCACTTTCTAATTTTCATGTCGATACCTTCTGGCTATATTTTAGTATACTATTACTGCATAAATTGCATGAGAATGCCCTATCATTTTGGGAGGTCAAGCATGAGGACATCATACATTATGTTTATTTGCTGAATTCCTGCATAGCTCAATATAACAAGTATTATGGCTATCATCTGTATCATTTGACAGTGTTCCCATGAACTAGATAATGCACTTCATCCCTACGACATTATGCTAATATTAATCCAATCCATCAAGTTATAGAGGCTTTAAAGAAATTTAGCTTTGATGGTTTCTGTGACTGGACTAAGTCAATGTCCTTTACTCAGCACAGAAACACGAGCTCAAGGCCTAAAGCTGGTGCCATTTTTGAAATGTCACTTCCCTGGAAACTTAAAGTACAGTCTCAGCCCAAAATTATGACTTGCACCTCCCTTCCAGACATGACCAACTGCTGCTTTCCCCAAGAAGTCAACTGACTTCCAGCCTCCAGAGACCATTTGCTCAGATACTTGCCTGCACTGCAAGGCAGATCCACTCCATCTAACTCTGCCCCCGAAGCGAGGTGCCCGTGTTAACACAGAGCACAGCCCAAGTTGGGAAGATTTCAGCTTGGCTTATTAACCGGGGTTTAATGCCACGCTACCCCTGCTTCACAGCTTTGATATGGGAGCTGGCTGCACCTTGCTGGCTCAAGCAGGTGGAGAGGATCCAACCACACAGATGTGTGACCCGCTTTACACTTGTAACGCACAAAACCAGCACCTTTTTTGCTGCCCTCTGGGTCCAGAAGACCCAGAACATAACCTAGGTCCATGCTTAATGGAAACAGCTTGTATCTAAATTGAACCATTAACAATGGCTTATTGAATAAATAAAATACTGCACATCATGTCTGGTGTGGTAACTGCGATCAGCATCTCTGCTGTGAAACAGAAATACTTTTCACATGGTTTAAAACACAACAAACACGTTTAGTTCAGTTACCTAGCTACCTAAAAAGATCAAGTACACACAGTTTATGGCATTCCTATAGGTCTGCCTTGAATTAAACTTCATGTAATGTTTGAATTTCCCCAGGAATTATTCCATTAAGATAATGCCCGGCTCATACTTACAAGTACTTCTGCTTTGCTGCTCAGTCCTTTTCCATAATTGTCAGTTGCAATGACCTGAAACTTGAAATAGGATCTTCTCATGTTTTTGAACAGCATAGCAGTTTTTATTAACCCCGTGTAAGCTTCAATCACAAAACCTTCTTTGCCATCCTTGATTGGAGGAATGATGAGTCTGTATTGCATGGCACTGTAATTCCCAGTGTCTTTATCATCAGCCTAAGAGGGAAAAGAAAACAAGCAGAGGCAAATAAGGTAAACACGCATGCAAAGAATCATTAACCTTGTCCTTTAAATAAAGTTGCATATTGGTCAAGCAAATTTCTTCCACTCTGACATTTTAAAACATTAGATCCCGGAGAGCAGATATTGCTACTACTTTAAACGCTTCATTTAACATCGCTGCATACAGTTTTGCTTTTCCAGAAATTTCTTTCTCCTTTGTTGGCACTACACTGCTCAAAACAAATTAAAAAAGAAAAAAAAGAAAAAAAAAGAAAAAAGCCAAGAAAAATATAAATGGACTTTTCAATTGCAACAAACTGAACAGGTAAGGAGAATTTAATTCTTAGAAACCTCCATTGCCAAATTCTTGTTGACAAATAGCAAAGAAAAAAATTCCAGGCAACACGTTCACAAATTTACACAACAAGAATGTCCTTCCTCTTCTCAGAGATATTCTGAACCGTTATTGAATAAGCACATATGGTTTTTGAGTAATTGAATCCCTTTTTTTTTTTTAAAAAAAACCCCACCAAATAAACCCAAGAAGTAGTGAGCGGCATTCCTGCAATGCTGCACAAAGAATCCGATGTACAAACCCGGTGTAGGACACAGAGCTGCCCTGGAATTCTTGCAGGATCAGGATGCAGCCCTGGCACCAATTAGGCAGCCCCGGGAGCAATGTTATTTCACCCCCCCTTGTGCCCGACACCCCTGCATAGACCTGTTCTGGCCTCTCCAGATCCACTCCTTTGCACCAGTCATGCTCCTGTTCAAAAGGCAGCACCCATATCCAGACAGGAGTGTTTTTGAGGACCCTAATAAAGCTTTCATGTGCTTTGACTAGGAAGGGGTCAGCGAGATGGTAGCTAATTACCGCCTGTACATTTGCCCTCTCATCAGACTTGGGCACTGCCTCAGCATCTGGGACACTTCAGCACCTATTAGCAGGGTTTTATCAAAATATTGTCACGAGTTTTTCAACCCACGGCTTAAGATAATGCTGGGGAAAAAAGCACCCTGAACTTCAAAAAGGTGCAGGTTTTTGTGGGAAATCCATACTTCACCATGACGTAAAAAACAAAAACAATGATCACAAACTAGTTGGGGTTATGGCAGGGTAAGGAGCTGTTCACCATGATACGGCACTGACATCTAAAAAGCATTATCTGTGCAAGGTCATTAAATCTTCAGGAGATGGCCATTAATCATCATTAATTGTTTCCTCACTATCAGCGAACAAGATCTACAAGGTGGAAACTTTCACTAACTCCTCTTTTGTCTTTATTTTCTGATAATTTCCAGGGAATACTAATGAGGAGATAGAAGAAGCCAGTCTAACCAGCACAGTGATTGCACTGTGCACCATCAAGAGATATCCCTGCCAGACGAATGATCCAGATACTCAAAACCGTATGGGCTTTCCATGCTCCCCCAACTGCTACCAGACCAGATGCAACAGATACAACTACACAGCCCTTAAGCGATAGTATCTGGGCTGGTTTAGCTAGAGGTAGTAAACCTGTTTCCCACAGCACAGCAATGTGCTGCAGAGCCGCCCAAAAGATGAGCTCCCCCAATGACACTGGCTGACACTCGTCACAGAGATGGGACTGTTTAAAATGGTCCTTGCATCCTTTGGAAATGTTTTGTTTTCCTCTAAATTGACAAAGCTTTACCTGGCTTGCCTATGAAAAGTATAAATATAAAATGTGTTAAAGTGCTTTTGTTCTCTAGTTTAAAACATTTTTTTAAGGCTTTTAAAATCAAGATTACTACCTCTCGGGTGATCTCAAACCCCATTATTAGCACGCTTAGGAAAGATGGGGAAGGTTAAAAGCTTTCTGAAATTTTCCCCGTTCTGTCAGTCAAAAGGTAAAGATAGTGGTGAGCTTCTCTAGAGCACTCCTGCCATCCCACAGGCATGGGTAACTACAACCCCAAAACATCAAGGAGCCAGCAGACAGCAGCTTGACAGGTGGGTTTTCAGGACTAGGCTCGTATTTGGCTTTCCTTTTGACAAGAAGATTGCTGAAGGAAGAAATAAATCTGAAAGGATGCTACACAGGACAAGGAAGCGTGGAAGTGACCGTACCTAAAAATCGTGTTGAAACCAAATGCTAACAGTCATCACTGTTTGAGAGCTAAATGTCAGTGCTCACCACCGAGCTCCAGCCAGCCCTTTTAAGAAGTGCATAAACACCTAAACTGCACAACAGGTTTCCTTCACTCCTCCAGCATGTCGCGATTGTGGCCAGACTGGCCCATCAGACTGACAGATGGCCTTCCCCCGCCCCCGCAAAGAGAGGAGAGGAAGAGACAGGAGATTTACGAGTTCAGAAGGAACTAAACTACTTCAATGAAGAATTAATATTAAAATCAAAAAGAAAAAAATAATGAAATAGATACAATATATACAAAACCGTATCAAGCTCCCAGNACACACGGATGGGGATCAAAGGCAGACGAACAGACAGGGTCCTCCTCGGACGTCGGCCATTGAAGAGAGAGTTGACCCTTAGATCCCTCAGCTTTTACACTGAGCATGGGGCAGATGGGGTGGAATACCCTGTTGGTCAGGTTTGGGTCACCTCTCCTGTCCCCTCCTCCCTGCAGGGGGGACCCCTCTACGATTTTCCGTTTCCGACCCTCCAATGGGGCAAATAACAAAATTAGCTGACCTTGGTTGTTACAGCAATAAGTCTGAGCAGGAGCCTCTCTGCACACCCTTCCTTGGCATGAAGTACAAACATTGGTCTTACAACTCTGAGAACGAGCAGTTTTCTCCCCAATATGCTGTTAATTTCAGAGAGTTAGAAGAGGCCGAGCTAAGAAGTGTTTAATGACTTGTCTTTCAACCAAGACAAAATGGAGTTTGGCCCTGTGGTGTGGTTGCAGTCACTGGGATAGCCTGTGAATGAGGACGGTGGTAAAGTCGACTACATAAGAGTTTAATCACAAAACGCCACCCAACTGGTGCCGGTCCACGGACTCCGGGTGGGTCGGTGAGAGAGTGGGGGGAGGAGTTGTCCTGTTCGGAGAAGATCAGACAAAAAGGCTCATGGTTTGAGATAAGCCTCTCAACCACCGTCATGGGCAAAACAGATTCAACTTGAGGAAAATTAATTTAATTCTCTGCCATTTAAAATAGATCTGGATGATGAGAAATAAAGACAAAAATTAAAACACTACGGCAGCTGTGCCTGGCCATGGGGCTGTTGGAACCGTTTGTGCCCAGCCCAGGGCAGCATTGGCCTCTCCTCACACAGACCCCTCAGCCCCTGCCTGGGCACGGGCACCCCCTAGCATCTAAAAATCAAATATTTCACTTCAAGTACCTGTTCTGAACCAAATGCAAAGGAAATCTTAAAATTACAACTAAAAGATTCCATGTGATTACTATTGCTATTAAAATTACTCTTAGTAAAGAAACATTTAAAACCTGTGTAACAGGAATAGAACGTCCTTGAGAATACGTAGATTGTAGTTTACAGAGGCATTCAAAGTAGCTTCTCTTGGCGCTTTTTGGACCAATTTTGCCTATGTTTTCTAGGAAAGCTTACATGCTCCATGCACTCAAAAAAGAGATCTGGAAGCCTCTGTCTATAGTAGCAGGGGATGACATATGAGACAACCCATCCAGAGACCATCCTACATGCTGCTCGAGAGACAAAAAGGAAACCTCTTTGGAAATGATTTCATGGTGATGCAGAGCAGCTAACTTTTAAAAATAATTACTTCTTTGCCTCACACCTAACAAGTCACTGTGTGTGCATCTAAGACCAGGCTAGTACAGGTTGTACAACACAGCTCAGTTCAAAGCCATGAACAGCAGAGGAAAGGTCAGTCTGGTGAAACCCACCAGCTTATGCACACTCAACTTTGCATGTTGGTAATGGAGCTGGGGGAAAAAAAAAAAGAAAAAAAGAAAGTCCTGTAACCCCATACAGCATGTGTTCTGGCACACGAGGCACATAGGCACTATCTGATCTGGTGGGTCCTTTGGAGACTTCACCGTAGTGAGATGGGATTTACAGCAACTGTCCGGCTAACTGCCAAAGGCTCTCATCCCTGTGAGATGAGCACTCTGCCCTTTCAACAAAAAGCCAATTTCATTGTTAGAATTGATTTATTAGATTGGTTCAGCCGGGCCCTAAGCCTATCATTTTTTTTAATGTTAGCAAATTCTATCTCAATAGAAAGATATGGCTTTTAATAGTAGTTTGTTGCAATAACAACAGAAATCAGTTTCACCTTCAGTATGTGTGCAACTAGGGACAAACAAAATTTGGATCCAAATTAGGGTATCAATATTGCAGGCACAGGCATTAAATAAAGTCAGCCTTTCTGAACAAATGTCACGCTAGTGTACTTGCTTAGAAGTAACGGTACGGTAAGTCTTGCAGCTGAGCCGAATGCACGAAACCCCAGTGAAAGAGGCACTTTGAACTTCTAAGCATGCACACTCTAAAATCCTGCAGTTCGGATGCCCAAAGCTGGCAGAGAGGCTACAAGTTAATTTTCAGAAGCTCTGAGAACTCAGTGGCACTCCAGAGAAACTGATGGCCTCAGCATCATTACAGTTCAGGCTATTTCCATCTCAGAAACCATCTACGTGCAGATTGGCAAAGCCAGGTGCAAAACAGCCTAAGGAACTTGGAAAAACCATCAGATTCCAATTTCAAATATTTGAACTTTGTTATTTCCATTTCCACCACTACTTACACTTTGAGCAAACCTAACGACACTCAGTGTAACGTCCAGCTTTGCAGGACCAGCAGAGAGAGCTTATGAGCTGCTGACACTAACGTTACCAACTTCCTTAATACAGAGTAAGGATGTTTGCTATTCTTGTAATTTGTCCTAAAAGTAAATATTTTTGACATTTGATTAGGAAGAGACATATGACATCTCAAGAATTGCGTTATGACTGTCAAAGAAGAGAAAGAGCTATACTTAATCTTAGTATTACAGCAGTGTATCTTCCTTTTGGTATGCGAAACAAATACACATATCTCCTAAATTCTGCTGTGATTGAGCACTGATAAATATGTATGATTTTAGGAACTACCAGGCCAAGTTCAACCCTCCCGTAGCTGAGTATAAGTGTACCCACCCAAATGGAGTTTCACCAGCATCACCCTGTGCCGTATCCAGCCCTTACCCAGCCTCTTCCACGGACGAGGAGGCACAACTGCTGGGGTGCTCCCTATCCCCACCACAAAAGCCTATTAGACCAGCCAGGCACCAGCTGGAATACGCTGCTCTGGGCCCTAATGTTTATTTACTGCAAAGTATTTACCACAAAGTCATTAACGGTTATTTTTTTATAACTTTATTGGCAGCATTTTTTTTATAACTTTACTCTTGCTCTTGGAACAAAAAGAGAGAGCCAAGCAATCTCGGTGAGTGCACCTCCTACCCACGGGCTGCCAGCACAGCTCACAGAAAGTCATTAGAAATGGGAAAATTCCTGGCACTGCAGAGACAGCAAAGAGAGGGATGCTGTCAGCACCGGGTTCAGTCTCACGTAAGTGATGTCTAATCACAGAAACACAGAATCAAAGAATTGTCCAGGCTGGAAGGGACCTTTAAAATCATCTAGTCCAACCATCAACCTCACTCTGATAAAAAAAACCATCACCAAACCATGTCTCTAAGCACTATGGCAACCCATCTTTTCAATCCCTCCAGGGATGGGGCCTAAACCCCTTCCCTGGGCAGCCCATTCCAAGGCTTCAGAACCCTTTCCGTGTCAACATTTTTCCCAATCTCCAATCTGAACCTCCCCTGGTGCAACTTGAGGCCATTTCCTCTTGTCCCATCGCCTGTTCCTTGGGAGCAGAGACCGACCCCCCCTGGCTACACCCTCCTTTCAGGGAGTTGGAGAGAGCGAGAAGGTCTCCCCTCAGCCTTCTCTTCTCCAGGCTCAACACCCTCAGCTCCCTCAGCCTCTCCTCAGGAGACTTCTTCTCCAGACCCCTCACCAGCTCCGTTTGCTCTCCTCTGGACCCGCTCCAGCCCCTCAATGTCTTTTTTTTGTGGGAAGGGCCCCGAATTCAGCTCAGCACTGCAGCAGCAATGGGATGAAGGGTACAGCTGATTTCCTGCCAACAAAACATGCTTTTAACACATTAGTTGCCTTAAAAACAGAGAGGGAGCAGAAGCGTACTTTGGTTTGGTTTTCAGATTTAGGAGGATTGAGGGGAGAAAAAAAGTGTAGATCAAGTATGGAAATACACAGGACTCTCTAGATCTGAGTCAAACTGCATGTCTGGAAGCCAAGAGATGAAAATATATGAGTTGAAAACTGGGAGTGTTAGAGATCCATTTAGCGGTGCCAACCAGTTACAGTTTGTCCTAGTATATGTGTCTTCTTCTGGTGTAATTAATTAACACAAGACTTGGGTTGTGTTTTTGAGCACTTCACACAGCAGCTGTCCCTAAAGGCCATCCAAATATCTCACAGCTAAGAATTTGGTGGAAAGAGGTCTGCAAAGGACGGTAATTTTGAGGAGCAGGTGCCAGGAGATGCAAAGGTATAGAGTTCTGCGGCAGTTTGTGGCAAAAACAAGCTGATGACCCAGATTTCAAAGGTGCTATAGAGAGGTAACAGTGTAAAAGAGCACAGCAGTGAAGAAATATGGGGCTGGGGGAGGAAGAGGAAAACTGCAATAGCTACAACAAACTTACTGACTTAAGTGAGTCACAAAGTAAAACAGCCTCTAAAACAGTACAATGGCAGATGTGGCTTCAGAACTGAAAATATTCAACAATCTGTAAATTCCTAAGGGCAAAAATTGTCTGGTTCTAAAGGCTATTTTATGTACCAGCAACCGATTGGAAACAGTCAAACCTGCCATCTGCTCAGTGGCACTAAGCTAGGAAGAGGGAAAAAAAATCCACCCACCCAGTCCCATTCATTTTCCATACCCTGTTAGCATCCTCAGGCTCATGATTAAGGGTGACCCTGCTGGGGAGGCTCGAAAACATTTAAAATCAACAATTGCATTTAACTCTAAGCAGCTAATTCGAATTTGGCTCGCACTGAGAACGATAAAAAGTGTAATTGTCTGATGATCATGCAATAGCTTCAAGAGCTATGGTTAATGAAGATTTTAATGCTCATCCCAAACAAGCCACCACCAAATACGTCAGCCCACGGGCAGTTTTTGTGACAGTATCGGAGTGTTACTGCCACATGGTATTGCTTTTACAAGTCTCTCTGGGTGGGGGGACACATGCCCTACTGTAACACTGCGATTGTGTGGCCACATGGTTGTGTCTCACACTACAACATTCCTTGTGGCAACGTGCAGACTTCAGAAACATGAAATAAACACCTTTCATGAGGGCTGCACGGAGCCAAAGATTAATTAATTTATGCTTTAAATGCATTGTTTTTTAGGCATACTTACAACAAAGTATTACAACAAAAATGAAAAGAGTGGACTCTGCTAAACATATTGCTGGTCGCTGCCCAGCCTGCTCTGAGTGAGGCCCAGCTCCACAGAAACTTCTGAGAAATACAGGTAGTAAAAATAACAACAAAAAAAAATTATTTGTAAAACAAATAAAACCCCAACAATTATTGCCTTTTTCCTCCAATGGTGTCAAAACCCCCATGGGTGTGGAAACAGGGATCCAATTTGATAGGCTGTCTCATGGGGAAAAAATGTTGAATACGAGGTGTTCCCAATAAGAGGTGTACACACAATAAGAGATGTATTTTCACGGAATCATGGAATTGTTGGAATTGGAAAGGACCTCAGAGATCATCCAGTCCAACTCCCCTGCCAAAGCAGGGCTGCCCAGAGCACATCGCTCAGGAGCATCCAGGCAGGGCTTGAAGATCTCCAGAGAAGGGGACTCCACACCCTCCCTGGGCAGCCTCTGCCAGGGCTCTCCCACCCTCACCCCAAAGAAGTCCTTCCTCAGATTGGAGTGGAACTTCCCATGTTCCAGCTTGTGCCCGTTGCCCCTCGTCCTGTCACTGGGAACCACTGAAAAGAGTCTGGCTCCATCCTCCTTCAACCCACCCTTTAGATCCTTGTCAGCATTAATAAGGTCTCCCCTCAGCCTTCTCTTCTCCAGGCTAAAGAGTCCCAGCTCTCTCAGCCTTTCCTCATCAGGGAGATGCTCCAATCCCTCCATCATCTTTGTTGCCCCACGCTGGACTCTCTCCAGTAGTTTCCTGTCTCTCTGGAACTGGGGAGCCCAGAACTGGACGCAGGATTCCAGTTGTGGCCTCCCCAGTGCAGAGCAGAGGGGGACAATGACCTCCCTCCACCTGGTGGCCACACTCTTCCCTACGCAGCCCAGGATCCCATTGGCTCCCATTGCTGGCTCATGGAAAGTTTGCTAAGGTTGGTTTTATAGCATTTTCCTGCTCAGCCACCAGCAGTTAGTGCTCAGTACAGCAAGGTTTGTGTGTGTGCTGGCAGGAGTGCGGACCACGCAGCTGATCCTCCATGGGACAGGAATGATCCAGCACTGTGACACTCCAGGAAGGCTCACCCCTTCCAGCCGCTGGAGGAGTACTTTACCCTGGAAGGCATGGGCAGGCCTAAAAGTCTTAAAAATGTTAGAAAATAAACTAGTAATTGAAACAATTTAATATTACATTTGAAAAAAAATCACAACAGGTAATAGAGTTTTTCTGAACACGACCAAAGGAAAACAGTAGTATTGTTTTTTGTAGTAAAATGTTTAAGAAGCCAACATATTATCTAGAGATATGTTCTTTGAAAGAAATTACCTGTGTGCTTGGAATTGCCGTAATATTATTCTTAGCAGGACAAGCAGCTTCCTGGCAGAGGCCAGATGTTACAGCAGATGTGCGTGTTTGAGGATGTGCTGCTGTCGCTGCAAATAGGCTTCAAAGTAGATTTTTCCTTCTACCAAGTTATGTTTTCTCCCTACAGATTACTCTCTGTGATTCGTAAATCATATTTTAACTAATAAAAGATTGTGACTGGCAAAGCAGTTTGTTTTTACACTAAAGTTGTTCTCTTGGGTGCACACAAAAGCAGAATTACCGAAAGGAACACTCTCTTCCACAGCAGAAATCCATCTCAAGGTGCCTAGGGTTGAATGTCACTTCTATAGAACTTGCCACTCAGAAGATTTACTCATCATCCCAAGGAAAAAAGAAATACCACAAGAAATTTAGAGATTATAGGCATGAATAGAAAAAACCTGGAGATTAGCATGGATAAATGCGTCTGGGGAACAAAGTAATCCCAGTATTCTCTCTATAGGTTACACATAACCATAATCAGGAACTTTAAACATTTATTTTCTCAGTTGCTCTAACCCAGTATGCAACCACTAAGATAGATTGCTTTTAAGGACTATGGTTAAGTCAAGAGTAATTTCTGTTGTCCTCTGTGCCATTAGGGTGAAAACCTGTAGCAAAAAATAGATTTGTTTTATTGTGCTGTTCTGTATGTTAAGGTATTCAAACAGTAATAAAGGATAAAGTTGCATTATGAAGCCTATCAGAAAGGGGGCACAAAATGCAGGTCTGAAATGAAAATTTGATCAACTGCGTTGTAAGAATCAAGTTTCCTTCAGGATGTAACTGCATTTCGGACTCCACTGGCTCCTATCACCATCATCAGACCTCTCTGCTGGCTTCAGAGTAGCATCATTTCTGTCAAACACAGCTCAGCCACTTCCAGACACTTTGATTCACTGGCGTTTATTTTGGCAAGCTTCCTTCTCTGCAAACATTTTCAGTACAAAAACATACCTTTATAAACTGAAGAGTAATCTAGAAAAAAAAATCTCACTTTCTTTACCAGCATTAGCACCTCTGATATTTCCTCATTTAAATGCACTTCAACAAACAAAACTAGATAGATTGACACTGTAAAAGAAAATGTTTAAAAAGAAAGGGCTAATAACATACCATTATAGCGAAAAGTCAATTCCCGCTAGTAATTTCCCTAAAGATTGTCTTGATTTTGGTTTTGTTTTTATAGAGCAGACTGAAAATAATTGTTTGTGGTTAAAGGAAGTCTGGTTCCAATCCTGAGGGGAAACCCAAGGGTTACATGAAAATACCAGTGGCAAAGCAAAATAACTAATTCTAATATAATGAAATGCAAAGCAAATCTCAAACCACAAAATTTATAAATTAGTAGTTATGAGCATTACATCTGTTTCTAATTAACATATTCCTAACAAAAAGCAAGAAAAAGCCTTCAATCACGGAAATGGGCTCTTATATACATTGAAACTTGTGGGAAAATAAAGAGAATTGCCGGAAAAGTGAGAGAACATAAAAGGTTATTATAACACCAATCCCCAAAAGAACCATCCAACACCTGAGACCTTTTTCTGAGCACCACCAGAACTGTAATTAAAGCCCTTATCCAGATTGCTGTCCCAGCTGTCCCAGCACTGCAAGCCCAGTGCAGTGGTTGCAGAAGGGAAAGGGAAACCCAAATAACCAGCAACCAAGATGTCCTAAAGCTGTCCTACCACCATGGCTTTGGACAACCCTTTGGTCTGGTGTCAAATCACCAACCTGGACTCAATCCGGGATCCCACCCGGAATCATAAATCTTTGATAGGGGAGATGAGTAGGCTGAAAAAGACAGCGGTGGGAAATTGCCTCTAGATTTGAGAGGTGATCATCAGCCTCAGATATCATTTCAAGAGAAATGGCATTTAACACGGCTCCACGTTTTCTGCAGAGCTATTAGCAGTCTAAACATGGTCTTTAAGATGCAAGGACTAAAGCCTCAGTTAAAGTGGGCCTTTTTTTTCTTAGAGACATCAGTACTTATCAGCATTCAGAGGACAGTAACCTTAAAACAATCATATTCATACAGAGTAATTCATACGGTGTACCATTAACCAAATTAGTTCTAATTAATGGTGACTTTTTGATAATGATTTATGGCATTCTTCTGAGCTCAATCTTCCATTTTAACTATTTATAGCAATCTTCCTAAAAATCTAGAGCAAGACAACATATTACTCTATCCTAAAAGGATTCTGTATTCAAATGAATATATTTAAGAGAGTGGCTGCTGTTGCCAGCAAAATTGCTGCACCGTCCGGAGCTGGGGGAAGCGATCTGTAGTATTTGCCTTAGTCACATATATAACTGTTTTGGTGATGAGAGAAGTGTTGATCCAATATTCTATTGGCCTATTTGTCTCTGAATTCAATGTGTGTGTAAGATTATGTACTCAGCACTAGTTTTCTTCTCCTTCTGCTTTTTTTTTTGTGTGTGTGTGTTTTTCCCATAGCAGTTAGATTATTTCTTGCTGCCAGTGCTACTTGCTAGGCTGCATGGCGCAGAATTATGCCAAGACCAAGGTGCTTTACAAAATAATTTAGGAGAGAGGAAGAACTGGGCTTTAGTGGTTGGGGTGAAATTTTGTTCCTGCCGCAGAGTACAGAATGATTGAAGCAACTGAAGTTAAACATACAAACGTTCAGCAGTATATTTGTGACAAATTTGTCTAAAACCAATTTACATAAATTGCCATATTAAAAATTAATGACTACAGCAAATCAGTACTGTTTAAACAACTAATTGTGGTGTGTTTTCTTTTTTAATTTGAAAGCTGCAGTTTTTGTATAGGGCCATAAAGCTTACCACCTTATTTTTATATAAATCATACTCATAAAAAATGGGCCATTCTTATGTGTCAATAACATTGTACAAAGACAATGTTGAGAACAATTTCTTAAATGCCAAAATGGGACAGAACTGAAGAGCTGCCTATAGCCTAAGGGAGCACCAGCAGGACACCGACTGCCCAGAGCAGAGCCTGGACAGAAACTGCCCTGCATCCCCCAGTCTCTGCTAGGAAAGAAGAGGGGCACGGCTGGGAAGGGAGCAGCAGGCACCTGGACGTGTCCCTTGGTCTGGGCAATTGCTGGAAGAGGCCACCACGGATACTGGTGGGGTAGGGATCCCGTGGATGTGAGGATCTAAAACACTAAGACAACTGCTAATCCCATCCTGCCATGTAAGTGCTTCTCGGTATTCATGCCAACACTGTTCCAACATTTAGGATCATAGAATTGTCCAGATTGGAAGGGACCTTTAAGATCATCTAGTCCAACTATCAACCTGATAAAAACCATCACTAAACCATGTCTCTAAGCACTATGTCAACCCATCTTTTCAATCCCTCCAGGGATGGGGCCTCAACCCCTTCCCTGGGCAGCCCAGTCCAAGGCTTCAGAACCCTTTCCGGGTCAACATGTTTCCCAATCTCCAATCTGAACCTCCCCTGGTGCAACTTGAGGCCATTTCCTTTTGTCCCATCGCCTGTTCCTTGGGAGCAGAGACCGACCCCCCCTGGCTACACCCTCCTTTCAGGGAGTTGGAGAGAGCGAGAAGGTCTCCCCTCAGCCTCCTTTTCTCCAGGCTGAACACCCCCAGCTCCCTCAGCCTCTCCTCAGGAGACTTGTGCTCCAGACCCTTCACCAGCTTCATTGCCCAGAATTTCAGACTATTTTTCTTATTTGAACTATTGCAAAACTAGATGCATTTTTAAAAACTTAAAATATTGTTTACCTCTTGGTTAATGTAACCTATACACTCCCTAAAGACACACTGAATTTCAACCCAGATTATAAAACAATTTTTGAACCTCCTATCTACACTCATAAACACCTATAATTAGTACTTCCTAGCGAACGTCTCTCAGCTCATCTTTTCTATTTCCTATTTGATGGAAAGGAAAAATTTTATTAGCTTAAACTGCCACTAAACGATAACTGCTGGCAAGTGCCTGCCACTGTGATTATTATGCTTAACTAATGTAATTACAGCAATGGCAAATAAAAGCAGGCATACCCTGTAAATCACATCTAACTGCAGGAGCCGTATCAGTATCTAAATACCAGTCATTGCAATTACTGCAATTAACCCACCCATCCACTGGTCTTTTTGCCTGGTTATTCCACTAATGGAGACTGGACAAAGCAAACCTGAAACTGAAGATATTGGAATATAACAAAGAACTGTGTGGTGTTCACTCAAACCCTCTGCTAAAGCCACAAATGGCTTTGACCTTGAGCTTTTAGGAGAAAGGAAAAGCTTCAAGATGAGTCCTGGTTTTCTGTTGGGATACTTTCCTCAAAAATGGATGTATGGATAAATGGTAACAGAAACCAAACCGCTGTCTGGCACTTGGGCTTAAGATGAAATTCCAGACCCTGTCCTTCAGAGTTAAAAGGCTGAATCGGATACAGGCACCCAGATGATGAGTTGTTACCTCAACTCAGATATGATGCACTTAACCTCCCCTTTGCTCTCAATATAAATACATTCACAACGACCAGCTTCTTGCAATAAATCTGACCCTTATTTTCAACCAACAATATCTCCTTCTGCCACACCAGAAAAAGCCTTTTCCCACTAAGGGACCCACCGCTGGTGTTTCCAAAATCAGGGCTTCCAGAAGCAGCATCCTCTGCCAGGATTCCCATCTTGGGGAATTTTTACAGTACTTGCTGAGGAAAATAAAACACACATTTGTGCTTAAAATACAAAAATATAATTAATGAACATGATTTATTTTCTCTGAAAGTCTGCTAAAATATGGTTAACTAGTATATTATGCTAGAAACGTTG
Source organism: Calidris pygmaea (assembly GCA_003697955.1). Lineage (NCBI taxonomy): Eukaryota > Metazoa > Chordata > Aves > Charadriiformes > Scolopacidae > Calidris > Calidris pygmaea. The sequence continues at coordinate 614,140 of QJSC01007874.1, forward strand.
TGTTATACATAACTTCTTGCTACTATTTGAAGGCAATCAGAGCACCAAAAGGTTGCCTGTCCTTAGTGCTTCCAATGCTTGGACAAATAGGTCACCTCAAAAAAGAAGAATTTTGCATTATTTCATCACTTTCACATGAGAAGGGAAATGTAGGTGCTCATAACGTGAATTATCTTCATTCGTGACTGAAATATCCCTTTCTGTGACCTGTACCACCTTTATGGTACATAACAGGTACACAATTGACAAAAGAGTCATGAGAAATACATTACCGTTAACTTGAGTTGCATTTTTATTATATAAAAGCAGAAGACGGATCCTACCTCACCTCTGATCAAGTGCTGGTTTTTCCTTCTTATTCTCTCTTCACTGAATTTGGGTTGTCCTCATTTCTGATACACCCTACTGCTTTACTGACTTCAGTTTATTCCCTCCCCACTGCAATTTCTTAAGCATCTCACCTCACTTAGAGAGCCAAATCTTGACAGCTGCCTCTACCTATTGACACATCCACTACTAATAGAAGTCTTAGACTTCCAGGTTTTCAAGCAAAATCTGTCACTTATAGATAAAAATTGAGAGAAAACCCACAGAAGGTAGGAGTTAATCAACAGAGCTCCTGCTGTCCCTCCAGAATGCCTAATTCTGTTTAATACAAGGAAAACATTAGCTGAATTCAGAGTCTATTGTTTTTTCAGTAACAACAATCTTATGGTTTAATTTAAAATAAACACTTTCTCCTTCCCTCAGGATAATGGAATGTACATAAGAAACCAACTTACAAGTTAATGTCACTTGTACACACTTAAGACCTATTTATTGCTGGTATCTCCTTGAAGCATAGGGGAAAAAATGGCAGGTGTGGGTCCTACTGTGCAGGAAATGTTGCGTACCTTTCTACAACGGTGACTGCATGGCATTGCTGTGACTAATAATGTGACACTTGTCATAATTAGAAAATGTTGGTTCACTCACAATAACACACCCAATAACAATGATTTCAATCGTCTATGATATGCAGTTTTACATCTTTCGGTTGTAAATTTTCTTCTGAGAGCCAGTAGGATGTTCAAGGATCATCAACGCTGTTGTAAATGACAACAGAATGAGAAGAATGAAGAATGAGAATATGAGAGATGAGAATATGCTGAGAATATCAGTTTCTTTTCAAAATTACTCAGACATCATGAAAAAATTTAGCAACTATTAATGAATGCAGAAGACGAATGCAATTGCATTTAAGACTCCTACAAAGGAGTATTTTTATTAGAATAAAAATTTGAGTCATAAAATATAAATTCTAATAATTTTTAGTATAATAAAAGTTTGAGTAATTTCTACAGTGCAAGCTTTATTAATGTTCTTAAAAATTCAGCTTGGAAAACTGCTTATTTCATTCTACTCACCTGAACTCTTCAAGAAAAGACATTCATTTGATTAATTCTTCTTAATGCTAATTGGAATGGGGTATCATATATAACTAACAGAGCAATCACTTTTTTTTCTGATGGACAGAAAATAAGCTAACTAGTGCCAACTGCTGAAAAAGATGGTGCTAGAACAATGAATTACAGTCTGATTGTTCTATTTTGCCTGTGATCGGGAGAACTCTGTCATATGTTTTAACAGAAGGAGGTTACAGACATAGAATTGTAATTTCTTCTGAAATTTCTTCTTTCTTTTCTGTCCTCTTGAGTCAAATGTTTCTGAAGGGTAAAAGCAGGTTCCCCTCTTTACCTCCAAGTATCTCTGACCTGTATGCTTCTTATCTCCTTGACTGACACACATTAATATCTGCGCCTAAGAAATCACAAAGGCCTCTTTGAAAACCAAGTAGGATTTCACAGTCGTTCCAATTTTGAATGATCAATTCAAAATGTAATTTTATGTTTCTCTCTTACGTTCCATTTACTTTCACACACATAACACTCCTTTAAGTAACTTTTTTATTCACTATTCTTTGTCTACTCCAGTATCTTTGTGCAATTCTGTATCTTCTGAAGTTCATGGATCTGACACAAATTTCTGTTTCCTATTTCTGAGTACACCGGGCTTCAGTTTAATGTTTGTAGCCAGAAGCAGTAACTGGCAAAATGTCTGGAAAAAGAGACATTAACAGAAATATTACCCCTACCTTCAAAACTCTGCTCACTTATGGTCTCAGATCACCCTAACAGCAACACTACGACAATTTCTTCCATTTGTGCATCTAGAATTTCTTTTCATGGAACCAAGAAGACATCTGGATCTATGTCACTATTTTGTATAGAGTAGAAATCTGCTGTACCTTAAAACCGCAATATAAAAGGTGGAGGAAAAGAAATTTACAAAAGGAAATTTTGCAATCCATTTTCTGAACATATTACTTCCAGCCCACAATGCTGCTTCATTATTCACTTTTTAATTTCATTATGCACATGCAAGTAAATCTTCAAAGTGAACTGAGGTGTCGCACATACTAGATGACTTTTTTTGGCTTCATTTACAAAGCTTGGACTGAGTCTCCACAGCTGAAGACTCAGTCTTCAACTTGAGTTTGAAGACAACCAGCCCCATGCAGCAAGTCTGTCCCTACCTGCTGCGGCCTCAGACACAACCTGCCTGCAGAGGAAGCTGAGAAGAAGTGGCGTAGGGCAGATTTATACACTAAAAAATTCCCTTTCCAAGTTATCTTCAGTAAATTCACAGAATCAGAGAATGATATGGGGTTGGAAGGGACCTCTGGAGATCATCTAGTCCAACCCCCTGCCAAAGCAGGTCCATCCAGAGCAGGTCCCACAGGAACGTGTCCAGGTGGGTTTGGAATGTCTCCAGAGAAGGAGACTCCACCACCTCTCTGGGCAGCCTCT
>QJSC01007874.1:617166-630044 GCA_003697955.1 Calidris pygmaea
CATCTAGTCCGACCTCCCCGCAGTCAGCAGGGACACCCCCAACTAGACCAGGTTGCCCAGGGCCTCATCGAGCCTCACCTTGAATATCTCCAGGGATGGGGCCTCAACCACCTCCCTGGGCAACCTGTTCCAGTGCTCCACCACCCTCACAATAAAGAACCCTCTCCTAATCTCCAGTCTAAATCTGCTCCCCTCCAGCTTAAAGCCATTGCCCCTCGTCCTGTCACTACAGGCCTTTCTAAACAGGCTCTCCCCAGCCTTCCTGTAGCCCCCCTCAGGTACTGGAAGGTTGCTATTAGGTCTCCCCGGAGCCTCCTCTTCTTCAGGCTGAACAACTCCAGATGGGGCCTCCCCAGAGCAGAGCAGAGGGGCAGGATGACCTCCCTCCACCTGCTGGCCACACTCTTCCTGATGCCCCCCAGGATGCCATTGGCCTTCTTGGCCACAAGGGCCCATTGCTGGCTCATGGGCATCCTGTTGTCCACCAGGACTCCCAGGTCTTTCTCCTCAGAGCTGCTCTCCAGCAGGTCAGCCCCCAACCTGTCCTGGTGCAAGGGGTTATTCCTCCCCAGGTGCTGCACCCTACACGTGCTCTTGTTGAAGTTCATCAGGTTCCTCCCTGCCCAACTCTCCAGCCTGTCCAGGTCTCACTGTATGGTGGCACAGCCTTCTGGTGTGTCAGCCACCCCTCTCAGTTTTGTGTCATCAGCAAACTTGCTGAGGGGACATTCCACCCCTTCACCCAGGTCATTGATGAATACATGGAATAGGACTGGACCCAGTACTGACTCCTGGGGGACCTCACTTGTTACAGACCTCCAACTAGATTCTGTGCCACTGATCACGACTCTCTGACCTCTGTCTTTCAGCCAGTTTCCCAGCTCTTTACTTGGACTGCTCTATGCCTTGCTAGAAAAGACCACTATGAATACTCTGGGGACAAAAAATTGCCAAAGATAAGCATTGCATTAAAAAAAACAAATACAGAAAAACAAATATTCTGGATGAGTTCACAAAGTATACAAATTTCATCTACAGAGGCTTCTGTCCCACTTCTCTGCTATTTCTGGGCTTACTTTGGGAAGTGCTGCCATGAAACAAAAAAGCAATGGACAACTTTAATAAGCACTGATACTCTCTATTTCTTTCCTGGTGCTCTGAACACGTCATGAGGTCAGAGTAAAACTCTCAGCAGGTCATATTTCTGTGCCCTTTCATGCATAAGCTAGAATCAGCAACTTCAAAGCTATCCCACTAACGCCTAAGGTGAAAAAAAGCGCAGGAAGCCCACTGAGGGAACAAAATACAGGCAGAGGAAAGAAGCTGACTTGGAAAGTCTTGGCAACTCAAGCTGTCTCCAGCAGAAAAGATTGCATCACAAAGCATGTTATAGTCAACAAACAGCTTTTATTCTAAGCTATTTTTCTGTCTGAGGTTAATTACATTCTGTGTATTTCCTTGAATTTCCTTTTTTTGTTGTTGTTGTTTAAAAACCCCCCAAACCTACAGATAGTCAGTTTTGCTCACAAATTGCATCACAGTGCACAGACCTGAAACAGAAACTGTTTCTGTCTTTTTAAAGCATAAACTTGTTGCTATCAAAGAAATAGAAGAATTTAAGGTAAAAACTAATGCTGAGCATAAAAGAATTCTCTAAACATTAATGTATCCAAACTGATAGCTATAAATCTTCAAATAAAAACCAAGAATATAAATTCAATAGAAATAAAAACTGCAAAATTCTTCTAAGCTCTAAATCAACCTTGTGTCAGTAACACGTCTGTCATATGCACACAAATGGAAACCATCACACTCATATTCATACTCAGCCACTGATTTCACAAGAAGAATTACCCATTCTGTGCTCACTATACTCAAGTATAAAATGAAATAAAATGGAAATTGCTGCCAGTGTCTGAGGAGCTCAAGCAGTTTTAGGAGAAACACATTTTGTAACCTCCTGTTAAAAATCAAACCAGTGAGTAAATATTTTCCAACTGCAAGTGAATGTTATTTAAAATACATTTCAGCCTTACCTTAACTTTAAGCACAGAAGAAAACATTCTGGCATCTTCAGACACTCCTCCAATGTACATTTTTTTGGTGAAGACAGGTGCATGGTCATTTTCATCCTGCACTTCAACAAATACCTTGGCTGTATTACCTAAAAGAGTGATTAAAAGTACACATAGATCATTTGTTAATAAATCTTTAACACATACTGGAGTTCAAACATTGATCATGTAAAATAAGTGCATGGATAAGACTACAAAAATGAACACATTAGAAATGATAGCACATTTGGTAAGAGAAGTATGAACTTGAAGGAGGTAAAGAAATTTCATGTATTCTGTTTTTTTACTCCACCTTTATTGTTTCAGCATTTGCCATTGTTTATGAATGACTCTCGAGCTGAAATTTGTACCTTTAGAGAAAATTATTTGCATTAGCTGGACACCTGCACTATGTTATTAGGGCTATCTGAATTTGCCTGAAAGTAAAAGGCTGCCGTGGCTTTCTTTAGAAAGCAAGGTATTTGGGGAAATACACGAATAACTAATTTTTCAAATAAATAGAAAAGCGTAAGTAAGATTATTGTACTTCAGAAACAGATTTTGGTCACACTAAATTCTCGCAGGTGTTACAAAGAGGTAAGGAACAGGTGATGTATATGAGTAGTGAAGTTGCAAATGGCAGCTTGCTTTTTCCCCTTCATGTGCAGCTTGCTTTATGTATTTTAATTATTACTAACTCACGTGCAAATGCCTAAGGCGTGATTCTGCCACGGTGTCAGTACGCCCACAAACACTCATACAAAAGCAGCAACACCCTCTGCCTGAAAGACGTGACACTTTACATTGCAGGTCAATACAGCGTTTTCTACCCGTGCCTGAGCCATGAAGCACAAACATCTGCCAGGTCTGACCCGCGTGTGCTAAGCAGCCTCAACACCTACCGAATTTACTGCGGGAGCTGAGCACACACCTAAGTCTGTCTTCATTGCAAACCCAGCCCGGCCCATAGGAACTCATGAAGTGAGTTCACTCATCCTGTGAACCTTCCCCCTAGAGGTTCACAGGATCTCAGAGTGCTTTGGGGTTGGAAGGGACCTCTGGAGATCATCTAGTCCAACCCCCTGCCAAAGCAGGGCCACCGACAGCAGCTTGCACAGGAACGTGTCCAGGTGGGTTTGGAATGTCTCCAGAGGAGGAGACTCCACCACCTCTCTGGGCAGCCTCTGCCAGGGCTCTGCCACCCTCACAGCAAAGAAGGTCCTCCTCATGTTTAGGTGGAACTTCTTAGGTTCAAGTTTGTGCCCGGTCCCTCTTTTCCTGTCACTGGGCACCACTGAAAAAAGACTGGCCCCGTCCTCCTGACACCCACCCTTTGAGTATTTATAAGCATTGATCAGATCCCCCATCAGCCTTCTTCAAACTGAAAAAGACCCAAGTTTCTCAGCCTTTCCTCCTAAGCAAGATGCTCCAGGCCCCTCATATCTTTGTAGCCCTCTGCTGTACCCTCTCCAGCACTTCCCTGGCCTTCTGGAACTGGGGAGCCCAGAACTGGACCCAGTGCTCCAGATGGGGCCTCCCCAGGTCAGAGCAGAGGGGCAGGATGACCTCCCTCCACCTGCTGGCCACACTCTTCCTGATGCCCCCCAGGATGCCATTGGCCTTCTTGGCCACAAGGGCCCATTGCTGGCTCATGGGCATCCTGTTGTCCACCAGGACTCCCAGGTCTTTCTCCTCAGAGCTGCTCTCCAGCAGGTCACCCCCAACCTGTCCTGGTGCAGGGGGTTATTCCTCCCCAGGTGCAGCACCCTGCATTTGCCCTTGTTGAAGTTCATCAGGTTCCTCTCTGCCCAACTCTCCAGCCTGTCCAGGTCTTGCTGTATGTATGTTCAACATATCTTCAATCAAAATACAGCTGTTAATTTGTATTTTTTTAAAAAGTTACTGACCCACCCCACTAAACCACAAACATCTCTCTCCTTCTGCAAGGAAAAAACATCCAGCAAAAATTATGGACCTAGCGCAAAAAAGATTCAACGGGGCGGTAATCGATACCAACACCTGTTTGTCTCTTTCAGAACTGTATAATCCAAAAAGATTGCTGGAAATGATGATACCCAGTTCATTAAACCCACATTTTCAAATGATAAATTGCCTCATTTCAGAGTTGGTTTTCCCAACTTGTTTCAGTGCCAGGGTAATTTAGATGTTGCAAAGGTGCCATGCTGAACTGAGTTAGCTCCAAAACACAGTCTCATTTGAAAGAGCTTAGTAGCTGTATCTTTAGGGGACAAAAAAATTAAAACCCAGACTAATTCTTAGACTGCCAAAGATCTTCTGTCTATCTGGTGGTCCAACTGATAGGAAACAAATGAGGACTTCATAAACATAAGTGAAATCTGAGGAAAACATTTAAAATGTCATCCAATGCACTAGAACGGAGAGAAGAAAAAAAGAGAAAGGTAAGAAAAAAAGGAAACTGCATTTCCTCAGAGGAATAATAAATTATTCATCTTTCACACTGATCTGTGCAGATATGTTAAACAACTTGTAGGTGCTGATACTTCATGGGAAAATGACTTCATGACAAGGTCTCTTTTTATGGATGTGAAAAAAAAATGCCATAATCCAACATCTGAATGTGTGAAATGTGGGCATAATGGTCTATTTGTGATCATCTCTGGTCTGCTTATGTTCGTTTCAAATGAACTCTTCTTACCTTGGCTATGTTATTTATTTACAGCAAAGACAAATTTCAGTTAACGAGGCATTGTGAGGTCCTATGAAGACTCAAGCCTTTTTCTTGTTACACTGGATCCTTAATGTTTCTGACCGCAACACCAAGTTATAGATACATGGATGAGAAGCTCAACACGAGCCAGCAATGTGCGCTGGCAGCCCAGAAAGCCAACTGCATCCTGGGCTGCATCAAAAGCAGTGTGGCCAGCAGGGCGAGAGAGGTGATTCTGCCCCTCTGCTCTGCTCTGGTGAGACCCCACCTGGAGCTCTGTGTCCAGCTCTGGAGTCCTCACCACAGGAAGGGCATGGACCTGTTGGAACGGGTCCAATGGAGGGCCACGGAGATGATCAGAGGGCTGGAGCACCTCTGCTGTGAGGACAGGCTGAGAGAGTTGGAGCTCTTCAGCCTGGAGAAGAGAAGACTCTGGGGAGACCTTAGAGCCCCTTCCAGTACCTGAAGGGGCTACAGGAGAGATGGGGAGGGACTCTTTGTCAGGGAGTGGAGCGACAGGACAAGGGGTAATGGTTTTAAATTGAAAGAGGGGAGATTTAGATTAGATAATTAGGAAGAAATTCTTTGTTGTGAGGGTGGTGAGAGCCTGGCCCAGGTTGCCCCGAGAAGCTGTGGCTGCCCCATCCCTGGAGGGGTTCAAGGTCAGGCTGGATGGGGCTTGGAGCAACCTGCTCTGGTGGGAGGTGTCCCTGCCCAGTGCAGGGGGGTTGGAATTCGATGATCTTTAAGGTCCCTTTCAACCCAAACCGTTCTATGATTCTGATAAAAACTGCAGCCCTGATGAGGAAAATGAAATTCCCAGGGAGGCTTTTTCACTGCAGCTACACCCTGTAGGGAAGGAAGGCAACTGAAGCAGGATTACAAGCCCTGTGTGTAAGTGACCTTGCCCTTGCTGAGCTAATAGGTAGTTCTATGAATGGCTGGCACCACTCACCTGCCACAGGGAAGAACCTAATTGTATCATATTTGGTGCTGGTAGGACTAGGTATTTGCTAATATGCACTCGCTCTCTCTAATCCAAATTAAACATCTTTTGCATAGTGCTCACCATCTTCAACATTTCAAGCCAGTTTTGGTGAGATGGCTTAGCCTCGCACAAAGTTTGCTTTAAAATTAGCTCAAAGACATTTGTTTAATTTGCTGGTAGTTCTCCGAGCTGCCAAAATGCCGATTTGTTTAGCCATGGCTGAATGCTTTGAAAATGAGAAATGGAAGCTGGTGCATAAAGCACAAAGGAAATGAAACATCCTGCACATATACAGAATAACATTAGCATCGCTAATGTTAAATTAAACATATACCTTCATTTTATCTTACTGCCTGATTTTTAGACACAGTTTGTGTTTCATTCATTCTGGCAGAGGGAGGGGAAGGCGGCACCTGTGGACTCCTCACTGCCACCTGCTTTTTATCCTATTCCAACCTACAGCTGGTGGCTGTGGGAGACTCCCAGCCAGTTCCAGCAGTCGCCCTGTTCTCACATCAGATAAGCCTTGAAGCACACGTTAAAATCCCTCATCAGAAACGTGTCACGCGTGTGAAGGTTGTGCCAGACCCTTCCCTGTGGGGGTGGATGTCCCCAGCTGCTCTGATTGATTCGGAGATTCAGATGTCTCCTGCATGTGGGGCTCTGGGGCCTGGAGATGTGGGGTATGGTGCTCCTTATGGCTACCACCCCTGTCCCACCAGTGCCCTGCCCCATTCAGACAGCCACCCAACCTGAGCATGTTCTTACAGAGTCTGGTTCAGACTCTGGCATTAGACTCTTTTTTCCTTCACATTCCAAATTTGTTAATGCTTGTTCTAAATATTGTTTGTGTGTGGTGTGTGCCTCCAGCCCTCTTTTCTGGTACCTGAAGGGAGGCAACAGCACCCACTATATAACATGCACTGTTAGTTACTGATACTCTCACAGGTAGGACAGCGGACACCAAAGGACACCAATATTTACACTCACCTTCCAGAGAGGAAATTTTGTATCCCCACGTATGTAAAGCCTTGCTCCTTTGGTATTCTAGATCTGGAATCCAACCCCACTTACATTCTTTTTCATGGATTCCAGGAGCCAGAACCAGAATTTACTCTTCCATGGTACTTCTTGTGAGAACTCGTGCAACCAAAGTTTAATTCTTTTTACCATGACTGAGCTACTTAAATAGCTGGCCAGTTGAAAGAAGAAAGTATCTTTTTTCTGGACAAAGCAGCACAGGATTGCCAAGGTGGCCAACAAGAGCAGAGAATAAAGTCAATTGAGTGCTACAACTGCCTTCCTTCAGCTCCAAAGGAAGGGCTTCTCTGCACACAAGGTATGCAGATAATATCTGATAGGCAAACAGCTTGTTTAGTTTTACTGCACGTTTTTACTGCTAAGACACATTTGTTGTCTGGATTTTTCAACCCCAATTAGCTCAACAGTCACAAAGGAAGGTTCTGCACCACCAACTCCTGTGTCCCGTTTCCCTCTGCTCTTCTAGACCCCCTAGATGAGGTGCAGCGTACACGGTGTGTACCAGCATGTCCAGAAGTTCCTCCCAAACACGCTTGTTGAAAACTCTTTTTCAGTATCACTGCTAATGTAAGTATTACTAATAACATGCCCGATTCATGTCAGCCTGTGGTTTCTTGCCAGACTGCAGAAATTATGCTGAACTAGAAATTATGCAATGCTTTTTTAACACTGGAACAGCATCAACTATGCTTTCAGTGTTACCCATTTTGTTTTACACTATGCTTTCACCAATGACACTGCACTTGTCTTCTATAATATGCCAAACCAGCCATTGATACAGCTGCTCTTCATACATCGGTCAATTTAACGCAGAAAAAAGGCATCTAGCTTAAGCAGTGGCTGTTTATTCTGCAGTAGGTAACAGCAGAGTCTTCTCTTTTAAAAGTTCATTTTAATCAAAGTGGGAATGAGAATTATAATTGGACAGGGTTCAAATAGCACTTCGTTTTACTACTATCTTACAAGTCTGTCGAGCAGACTTTGTGCTTTGGCAGGTAAAATAAACTGAACTCAACTGCAGCTGCACTCAATCTTGCCTTACTAAGTTTGGCAGAACCAAATAGGAACCGGCACCAAATATTTTTCAATGGCACTTTGATCTAAATCAGCATGTGCCCATAAAGCCTGAAGAAGTTCGTATGTCGCAGCTGATGAGGAACAGTGCAAAAAGCAGCTGCAATGAGATGTAAACAGCAATGTATTTGGAACAGCATTGATCCAAGGTCTGATTTAAATAAATATAAACCACCTTTTTCTACCAAATAATTAATCGAAAGGGAGTTCACATTTTATGCAGTCTCTAAAATAGACTGCTCTGTTGCCCAGAGAAATTTGAAGTTCATGCCAGGGGCTTTCAGGGAAACTACCCCAGAGCTGTGTGGCAGAGGAGGCGGATTCGCAGCTCTTTAGGCTCTACAGCATATTCTGTCCATCTGTCACCTCTCAGGGATTCAGGGACTGCCAGGGCAGCCAACCTATAAAATACCAACAGCATGGACTTTTGTAACATGTTTGAAACTAAAAAAGTAAGGCTACTTGACAAGTCAATAATACAGAAGCACAGAATTTTCGTATTTACCTTTGCAAAACTATAATTCCCAATTAGTAAGGAGCAGCTGATGAATTTTCATTGCAAAATTAGTTTGTATTAGTATCCCTTTTTGCTTTATGATTCCTGAAGGTTTATTTTGTGATTAGAAACCTGAAAACCATTACAGGAGAGACAGAACTGTTCTCCTTTTACTCTCCAAGGACTCCCAGCTGGGATTAAAGCAGCAATCTGACAACAGAAATGACCCTCCCCAGGGAAGCGCCTCTGCCCACATCTGGGGAATGGGTATGCACCACTTCTTACTTGGGGCTGGGCCAAAGGCAAAAAAAGTAGTTCTAACTGAAAGAAAAAAACACAGAAATAATAAATTGAAAAGTGCATTTTTGCTTAAAAATCTTTTGATACCAAACTAAAAAAACCCCATCTCTACCAAGACCACGTATTCACACCTGGCAGTGAATGTAGTATTTAGCACAACTGATTGAAATGAAAAAATGTGGAAGTGTATTCCCCACTCAGCTGGTCTAACACTCTTGAGATACCTTGCCTCTAGCTTGTTGAATTCTCCTTCTATATTGTTTTTTAATAAAAATTTGTGCTACTCTGAATTCTGCAGCACCCACAAGAGTTTGGAGGGGTATCTTCTTTTAGCTCTCACCTGTGCCAGGCTGTATGCAAAGATAGAGAGAGCACTTACAGTTTCTGAAAAGGAAATCTGTTTATCCAGCCAGTGCAAACACAACTGTAGAAGATAATAAATTCATCTTTTGCTGTGTTTTTCATTTATTTTTGATTCCTCTTAAAAGACAGCAAAACCACCGCACGGTACTGTCATTACTCTTGCATCTCTAGGAATGTGAGATATGCGCTTCCTCCTCTTCCTTTCCCTGAGCTTTAATCTGAGCTCATCAAGTCAGCAAGAGTGCAAGAAAAACTAAAGAAGAGGATGCAGGAAAGCTGGCAGTGGGACTACAAGCGATGCCAAAATTTTTGTAATGAAGATGCAGGTGGCAAGATCAGGGATGTCGGCAAGAGCTCCATTGCATTTACAAGTCTGTGACACAAGAAACCCCCATTTTTCACCCCTGCCATAAGAACATGACTTACTTGGGAGGCAGAGGCAGCTCACAGACAGTCTTGAAGACAATCAAAACAAGACAAAATCTACAGTAGAGCAACCTGCAGTCAAAAATACTCCCTCCAGCTTCCCCCTCAACAACCGACTGAGCAGGAAGCTGTTAACACAGGTAACTTGTAGTGAAGACAAACCTTTCACGCAGCACTGTGCCAGCTGGTAACACCTTCGCCTGTAAGGTTTAATTTTTCAATTCTTCATCTTCTCTGCTCCCTCTGGTTTTCCCTCTTCTGCCTCCTGTCCCTTCCTTCCTTCCTTCCCACAGCAAGGTTACTGCTCTGACCACATCTCCCTGGGTAACAAACCACAGGTTGGTGAGATGCTGATGGAAACTTTGTGAGCAGCTGACTGTTCAAGTGAGGCAAAAGATGATTTTTCTCCTCTTCCTGTCCAAGGAATACTTCTGGTTTAGTAAATAGTTAATTGTACTGATACATTCCCTTCAGCTCACTAATTCCCAGCTCTTTCTGGTGTGGAGGAATGGCTGTGTGAAAAGGGGCACGATTTAATTGCGATGAGCAACCCAGTCGTTGATGTAGATAAAGGCCTGGAGGTGACCGTGAACTCTCCTGGGAAAAGCAGAAGTAAGAAGAAGCAGCTACTTGGTAGATAAGATAAACGGGACCGCATCCAGAAGATGAGAGAAGGTTGCTGCGCGTGGACAAGGGGTCTACACCAATTGTGTGAGCGCTCTAGTCGCGTGAACAGAGACTGTAAGCCAGTCGTGTAACTGTCACTAGCGCGTGCTCTGCTTGCCTGTCTATATATACTTTGTAAAAACTTGAATAAAGGGAGAACGATCATACTCATATTGAGGTTACATCGTTACTCCGGGTCCGTCTCCCACTCCAACATTCTGGGAGGAAGGAGCTGCTTGCTCTGTGACAGATTACAGAGCAGCACCTTCCAACTGCAGAACACATCCTGCCACATGCATTTTTGGGATATTCCCCTTATATATCCATTTTTCTTTTTTTCATCTTATCCATTGAGGAAGAACTGAAAGCTTCTATCTGGAAGAAGAAGATAGCTTCTAACTAATTTGAGCTACAGCAGCCAACTAGACTATGGTCTGTTGTGATACACAACCTAAGAAGCAAACAGCCAACAGAAAAAAACACAAACAAGCTGTTAAACTGAATTGGAGAAGTCCATTAAAACTGAAGGTCTTTCAGGCTCAGCATCACCAGTTGCTGATTCCTCAAGCCAGAATTCCAACCCTTTAAATTCACTATCATCAGAAAATCTAACTCTTCTTCCATTCAAAAGAAGTAAAAATGCACTGCAACCTCATATTATACAGTTTCAGTTAAAGTAACTCATTTAAGGAGTTCGATTTCACTGCAAGTAAGAGTCTGATTTTGCATGATTTAGCATCACATTTAACAAACCCAGTTTAAGACACAAATTTTATGTTCTCATACTCCAAAGGACATCTCAATTTACTTTCCCTCCTCATTTATTTATTCAGCTATTACCACACTATCGGTTGGCACCATCACTGAATGACAACCTCAGTTACACTTAAAGCAGTATCAACCACTGCTCCACCACACAGATGAAAACTCAAACTCCCACTTCTATATAATTATCTTCTGTAATACCATACTGTTAAAAACAATCTGGTACCTAGTTTCTGAGTTTTGCAAAAGTCAGTGCTGTTTTGTGGCTGAGCAGTTTATCAGTGCTCCATCATCTAGCTCCAGAAGGGCTCATCATTGTAGCTTCAGAGTAGGCCATCAGTTCACTGCCAACAAATTCCTAAATGGTTCAGCAATTCTGTGGTATCTAACCCCGGAACTGGCAACAATTCATTGCCATTGAATGACAGAGCAGTTTATTAATTCAATGTCACATAATTCTAGAGAAGTGCATTCAAAGTCACCTATCTCCAAAGCAGGTCATCATTTCAATGTCACTGAAGTCCACAGTGGTGCATTAATTCTGCTTCATCTCCTTCCACTGCGGTTCATCAATTTAGTGCCCCGAAACTCTGTGGTAATATTTAACCTGATTAAAACTCATCAAGAAAGAAAAAGGTGTTGAGAAAATGGAAAGACATACATCTTAAAAATGTGGGAATCAAAGCTAGAGGTCAAGGGTTTTCCATTATGAAGACATAAGTGATTTAGTTAGCCAGATACTTTCATTTAAAAAATATACATCTACAAAATTCTTCAGCTATCCATCCAGCACAGAGCATATTCAAACCCTAACACATGCTGTCTACTCACGGATATCCAAACACATACAGTAAGTGCATGTCTTCCTTTAAATTGGACCAAATTCAAACTCCAGTCATTATCAAGTATCTCTGAATAAAATAATTCAGCCATCACCTTTTTAAAACCGCTGACCAGTTGGGAGAACTGGTCTAGCACAGACTGGGAGTCGGAAGAGGGATACAGAGGCCACTGCTGCCCTGACCGGTGAGGTCTGCCCAGAGACCACTGCTGGAACCTGCCGACTCCCTCTGCTCGTCCATGTCAGGGAAAGATTTGAAACAAGCCGTATGCTGCACAGGAGCCTTTTCTCCTCACTGTGCATGGCCTGGCAGCATTGTACAGAATCTAACCTTAACTGGACCTCTCCCAGACACAAAGAAATGCAGTCAGCTGGCAGTAGCACTCCCCTTCTCTCCCTTCTCCAGATACATCCTCGATGGTGACCATAACATCACACAGAATGTTACACTGCTGTTAATACAACTCGACCTCTGACCACTAAATAATCCCTCCATGGTTATACCACACATGTGCTCAATTCTTTCTTAAGGAACAAGAAATATCCATGATAAAACATGCACAATTTCCAAAACCCTTCTGCTGGTTAAGTGTGTAGTATTGGAAAGCCTGATGAAGGTATTTTAACCATCACTCCCTGTACAATAACTCAGGCTATAGTTGACCACCCCATTTTATGGCATGCTCCCGAATACTTAAGTCCATCAAGACTAATATCTTTAAGAACTTTCAAAATACGTAAGCAAATTTTCACAAAGTACCAATTCCAGTGTCACAAGCAGGTTCCATGGTAGTATCTTTATACAGAAGAAACGGACTTGCATCCTGTTTAAACTGCCATCTAGAAAAATCTGAATTTTGATCTCTAATCTACACACAATACTCTTAAACATATGCACTAAACTTGCACTGAAATAAACCACAGATGGCTATTATATTATCCATCAGAACAATAATTAGAAGACTAATTATAGAAGGATGACAGCAGAATCAGCCCAGTTAGTTAAGGGTGGCCCTTCCTTTGTAACCCTCAGACTACTGACTCTGTGGATTGTAACCGGCAGTGTGGGAAAGACTCACCCTGTGACGGAACAAGTTTGTCACCTTTGGCAATAACGGGGTGGTGTCACTTTGTCTCTGCCTGCCAACGTGCCAGCCAGAGAGCCCAGACTGAGC
>QJSC01007874.1:630290-656871 GCA_003697955.1 Calidris pygmaea
CTGTGTCAGGAACAGCGTGGGGAGGAGGACTCGGGAGGTGATGGTCCTCCTGTCCTGGGCACTGGTGAGGCCCCACCTCGAGGGCTGGGTCCAGTTTTGGGCCCCTTCCCACAAAGAAGACATTGAGGGGCTGGAGCAGGTCCAGAGAAGGGCAACGGAGCTGGTGAGGGGTCTGGAGAACAAGTCTCCTGAGGAGAGGCTGAGGGAGCTGGGGGTGTTCAGCCTGGAGAAGAGGAGGCTGAGGGGAGACCTTCTCGCTCTCTCCAACTCCCTGAAAGGAGGGTGTAGAGATGGGGGGAAGTGGTTGAGGCCCCATCCCTGGAGGTATTTAAAAGACGGGTTGCCATAGTGCTTAGAGACATGGTTTAGTGATGGTTTTACCAGAGTTAGGTTGATGGTTGGACTGAATGATCTTAAAGGTCCCTTCCAACCGAGACAATTCTATTATTCTAATATTAGTGACAGATGAAAGACTGATGGAAATTTTTTTGCCCCTGGCTTGCCATGCTCTGTTCTCCCTGGGAACAGAGATCCAACCAAAATCTGTGGCAGCACACCGCCTACAGCATCATACTGCCAGTAACACTTTAACAGATGCACTTGAACTAAAATTGCTCATTATATTACTGGGGGCTTCCAAAAATCGTAAGGAGGTTTTATGATGTACACACTTTGATAAATGCCCAAATCTCACAGTCTGGTACCGGCATTTTGTTTATGGTATCGCCCCCCACCCACCTCCCTTGATTGACAAGTAACTAAATACTGGTTAACTACATAAAACTGAAGTCTGAAGTAAATCTGAACTCCATTTGTACTTCATGATTTTCAAAATTAACACTGGTGGAACTGCAGAGGGGAAAAAAGCTCCAGCCACCTGTGAGAGATCTGGCCCGCAGCTCATAGTGGAATTACTGTGACTGCAGACCAAATGACGTGAAATAATCTTACATTCAGTTTTAAATGAAAGAAAGTAATATTTTCATAGCTTTTACACAAACATTCCATTTGTCACTGCCCTTTCCTCACTGCAACGATCCACCGCCCTGGGCTTATTTCATTGCATCCATGATTCTCCTTAGGGAGAGTAGGGAAAAACAGAGACTTACAGAGACCAAAAATACAGGGGAAAAAAAATGAGACCTCAAACACAGTCTGTGTAAAAACATGTACCAAAACACTTCCTGGTACAAGGTAGGGCCCAACTGTGGCTTAAATAGGATGTTGTAGAGGAAGGGATAGGACATGAAGTGAGTCAGGTGTTCAAAAGCCAGACTTCTCAGACCTTTTCCTTAGAGAGAGGATCATAATAAACATCAAAAGACCTTTCAAATTACTTTTATTAGGAAAAGAATTAAAGGGAAACAGAAAAACCTCATTATGAGACAGAACCAAAGCAAAACAGTTTGTAATTAAACTCCTTGATCAACGCCTATAAATACTTCAAGGGTGGGAGTCAAGAGGATGGGGCCAGTCTTTTTTCAGTGGTGACCAGGGATAGGACAAGAGGAAACGGGCACAAACTTGAACATAAGAAGTTCCACATAAACATGAGGAGGAACTTCTTTGCTGTGAGGGTGGCAGAGCCCTGGCAGAGGCTGCCCAGGGAGGTGGCGGAGTCTCCTTCTCTGGAGACATTCCAAACCCACCTGGACATGTTCCTGTGGGACCTGCTCTGGGTGGACCTGCTCTGGCAGGGGGTTGGATTAGATGACCTCCAGAGGTCCCTTCCAACCCCGTAGCATTCTCTGATTCTGTGATCCTTCCTGCTTAGCGACACTGCCAAGAACTGTTTTGTCTCTGTCAGAGCAGGTCCTTGCCTCCAGTTTGCTCTCAGTCAGGGTTCCAATAAACTCCACGCAGATCCTCAGGGGTGCTGAAGGGGTCTTCTTATTCCCATCACCCTCGCTGTGTATCTGTTCCCCATTCCTCTAGCAGTATCCTAATACTTGATGCAATGTTCCCAGCCCAGCAGGGAGGAAGTCTGTATTTGGGCTGTACAATGTGTTTACAAAAAAGTAACTGTGACCTTCCATCATAAAAAGCCTGAATTATACTGACAGTGTTGAATTTAAGTCATCAACTCTCTGTTTATATATAAAGAGAACTTTTGTCTGGTTCAGTGATACCTACAACTATGTAACATGGACATGATTTTGAGGATTTAGCTCAAGACTGATACATGTACAGAAAGCAAGTATAGAGATCCACAAATGTACCCTCTGCTGCTCACACACCTTCATCACCATCGTATTTCGGATAATAAAACAAGGTCACTAGATGCAATGCACGTATCAATATCCTCAAAAAATAACAATAGATACGTGTATTGAGAAGAGATATAAAAATAAGGATTTTTAAACTCACTTTTGGAAGGGACGCGCAGATTGGATCGTACCACTTGTAAAGAGTCTGCTTGAATTCGAAGCTCGTAACTTTTCACCCTTTCATAATCCAGAGGCTTTTTAACTGATATCACGCCTGTTCTGTTATTAATAGCAAACACATCTGAAATCAAGCAAAAACAGAAGTCATTTTCTAAGACGCGTAAACACATTTTTTTAATGCCTAAGTGCTTCTGTTTTGGTGATGACACTGATCTCTGACACTGTCTTCAGAAATTTGTTTCCCGTCCCTCCCTCAGGCCTCTAAAAGCCCATATAACTCCTCTTTGAAGCTGTCTTCAAAGAAGCACAGCAGCTGAGTCTGGAACGGGAATAACCAACTTGAAGCCACACTGGCAAGAGCAGACAAGATAAACAGTCTACTCTCAGCTCATGAAAAGGAGGATGGGATGGGGAATTATTCCACATCCCCCCAAATAATTTAGTGTAATTTGGCTGAGAGATTTCAAGGTGGATCACGGAGAGTACCCAAGGAGGATAGAAATGTAGGAACGATGTCTCGTTTAAATAGCAGGCTTTAATCTAATACTTGTGGCTACAGCATGGCAAAGTCTAATATACCTTAAAATAGATTTCTAAGCAAGAAGTACAACTCCATCAAAGCTATTTATATTCTTATTTCAGTATGCCAGAGATTTACACCATGTGGCATCAATGTGAATTTTCCCATCAGGGAAAATTTCACTGTATTTTAATTTTCATTGTAATTGTGCTGACTTATCTGATCTTTAGTTGATCTCTAAAGGCTTGATAATGGCAGTCCCTCCTGTTTCAACAGATGAGATGGGATTTCACCTCAGCAGCTTTACTTCTAATCACTATTTCTTGAAGACTTCTGACACATGCGCTAGGCTCAGCATAACCACTGTGACCGAAATATTAGTACTTACCCTCTTCATTTCCTGAAACAATTGAATATACAATTGTCTGGTTCAAGGCGGCCGCTGTAACAACTGCAACCACAGTTCCTTTTGGTGCATTTTCACTCACTGGCGGGGGTCTGCAAAATGAAACAAAAGTATTTCTGTTATCTTCCAGTTGCTTGAACAGCAGATTATTGAAATTTATTCCTCAGGTTAGCAGTTTCATCCATCTATTAGGCTGCAAAAGCAAGCTAAGCTGTTGTTATGGAGAGACAGATTAAAAACTTCCGCGAATGCAAAAAAATGTAAGAAGCCTAACTGTCAAGAGGTGACAACATAAAGACATGGTTCTTTGGTAAGAGAAATGGAAAAGCAGGGAATAATGAGTAGAAATAACAGAAACACAAGAACCACCACAGACTGATGTGAACTGGTAAGTAAAATTCCGGACACAATAGGTCTTTCATAATACTCATTTCTATTGAAAAAGCTCAGTAATCTATCCGAAACACATGGAGGAAAATTCATTCATGGGCAAACCTCTATCATTTAAACAGTGAGCACTCAAAGCCACCTCCACAGGAATTTCTACTTTTCAGAAAGATCAAAAAAATTTCCTGCCAACCTATACTAAAAAGCCAAGTTGCTTTTTAGGAAATCAGCTGCAACCCAAGTACACGTACATGTATTCTAAGCATTCAGTAAACTGTTTTCGATTCAATAAGCACTGATTCATGTAAAGAAAGAAAAAGAAAAAAAAGATTACATTACTAACACATCGGTATCTCGTGTTCTCCATACCCTACAAACACTGAAAAATGAGCATCTCATATTCAGCGTAGTTTCATCAGGTATAAATAATGAGTTTCCTCCTGAAACACAGACAAGAATTACTTCACTCTTTTTCTCCTATTGTTCAAATGTGATCAGAAAATGTGATGAGTAACATTTTTTTGAGATGCTGTTTCCTCAAGGAAACTGTTAACTACTTCAGAACGAACAAAGAACCCCTGCTAATGTATCTAAAGCAGCAATCTAAACAATTTCAACAAGATGAAGTGAGGCTCTTGAGCTAATCTCAAACTAAATGTTCAGATTTTCATCACAGCAAGTAAAGGCTGAATTCATGCTGAAAACTATTCATGCTAGTGAACAAATAAATTGGTAAGGAAATTTTTGCACTCATCCATAAATGTAGATACATCTTTGTTAAAACCAGCATTATCTAGGTATTTTTCATTCTTTAAAAATGACACTCATTTGGCACATAATGAAAGATAGGCTCCTAAACAGAAGTAAGCTTTAAGGTGTATTTCAGCGCTTCATTTCAGAAAATATTTTGACTCTTCTCTTTCATCCTCCACCCCATACCATGTATTCCCAATCCAAGGACAAAAAGCCAAGTTGCAGTCCTAACTATTGAACCCAAACCTTCACCTTCACGCACCAAGAGACCGAGACTGCCCTTGAGCTCTGGCTTACAAACACCTTCTTTGGGATGAATACGGGTTTGAACATCCTAGAAAAAAGTTCTAGATAATGACACTGAATATATAGAATTAAGTTAAAAAGTTTCAACGAGTAAATTATTTGTTATTGTTTAAAAAGAAAAAGAAAAAGGAGACCGGTAGGTTTTCTTGCCTTCATGCTTTGCAGCTTTCTGCAGCAATCAACTGCCTTCTGCCTACGTGAACGTTGGTCAGAAGTTTGCCTGTATTTCTGCCTCTTCCCTCAAGTTGATATTCAGACTGCCTTCACCCTGGACCTAGATTCTCTGCCTACTCCCTTACTCTGCCCTAAAGGTTATAATTCTCTTGTTCTTCCCTAGTTCAGCTTAATCCAATTACGGCACCATATTGCTGGCTTGACTGCTCATGCTCCAGACTACACCACCTCTAAAAAAGATGCCAAAGGCACACCATATCCATAGCCCATAGGGCTAAGATGCACTCTTCCTTCCCTCCTTCTAACATATTCCATTGCTTTATTTCCTTGGTTTGGTTTGCTTCCTGTGGAGGGCTCAGTTTCTCTTCAACTAAACCACTGTATCTCAGCACGGTGAGGTATCAATTCTTCTGAGCGTTCCTAGGCCTTCCACTGTACAAATAATGGGGAGAAAATTCTGTTCCAGGCTGAGCCGCACCGGGTCACGTCATAGTGACTGCACTGAAACACCAACCTTCTGATTTTTTACAGAAAAAGACGACAGTAAGTTTGCTTTTACTCAATCACACACGCACAGAGTGGATTACTGACTCCCACCCTTCTTTAGATTAGTAGCTTTAACAGGAGCCAGCAGTGTGCCCAGGTGGCCAAGAAGGCCAACAGCATCCTGGCCTGTGTCAGGACCAGTGTGGCCAGCAGGAGCAGGGCAGTGATGGTGCCTCTGTCCTGGGCACTGGTGAGGCCTCACCTCAAGGGCTGTGTTCAGTTCTGGGCCCCTCACTGCAAGAAGGACATTGAGCTGCTGGAGTGTGTCCAGAGGAGAGCCACCAAGCTGGTGAGGGGTCTGGAGAACAAGTCATCCGAGGAGAGACTGAGGGAACTGGGCATGTTTAGTTTGGAGAAGAGGAGGCTGAGGGGAGACCTCATTGCCCTCTACAGCGCCCTGAAAGGAGGGTGTAGAGAGGTGGGGGTTGGCCTCTTCTCCCAGGGGAATAATGACAGGAGCAGAGGAAATGGTCTGAAGTTGGGGCAGGGGAGGTTTAGATTAGATATTGGAAAGAATGACTTTCCTGAGAGGGTGGTCAGGGACTGGAACAGCCTGCCCAGGGAGGTGGTGGAGTCACCATCCCTGGAGGTATTAAAGAAACGTGTAGATGTGACACTTCAGGGCATGCTCTAGTGCCTGAGATTGTTGGGTTGGGTTTTTTTTTTGGTGGGTGTGTATGGTTGGACTTGGTGATCTCAAAGGTCCCTTCCAACCATGAAGATTCTGTGATTCTGTGATTCTTCTGCCTCAAGTGTGCTTTCAGCAGTAGAAATAAAATTCATTATTGCTACGTGATTTACTAAGCTTCAAAATCAGTGCTAGAAAATGCTTATCATTTTGCATTTTCCAAATGCCAAGGTTAATCCTAGAGATGGGGGGAAATAGCTGTCAAATCTGAAAGCATTTCCAGCAGTAGCTCTGTTGATGAGGTCAGAGATGCAGGCCAGCGCAGAAAATAAAGTTCCTTTTTATGTTGCATTGTATATTATTTACTTTTATTTTTCTTCAGAGGGCACATACTTTGAACAAAAAACCCTTCTGACTGTGTACACACGAATGCCACGTTTCATCTGAAGCACACTTTCAGTATATCTTTTTAATGGAAATGACCTCGTAACTTCCCCTCTGACACAGCCCAATTCAATGAATTAACAAATCAATATCAATTAGCAAGCGGCTTTTGTGTTTGCTGTGAGAGGCTACAGAGGGAGGGGACAGAATATCACCACAGTAATTGTATTGATTTCATTTCCCTGATTTAACTAAGGTGATCAGGTTCAACCGGAGCAATGCATCAGCTGAATTAAAACATACAGCTGGTCTCTTAAGAACATTTTGCTGAATTGGAGAGAAGTGAACCAGTAAAAGACAAAGGTATTCAGCTGACAATACACTGTTCTTTATCTTGCACTACAAGCTTTAATAGGCTTTCTTTGGGGATAAGTTCATTATTTTTCAATTTTGAAATGACTAAGATGTACAACAGTGCTTTTTAATTTTTTTTTTTTTTTTTGTAAGTGGTAGACGTACTATTTGAAGCCATTTTAGGGGACAAGCAAGGGCATTTTTATGCAATAATTTTGCATTACTGGGTGATAAAAGCTGGTTCTTTTTGTGAGAAGATGTGACACTAGCCAAGCAGTGCCATCCAGCTCCAGCCACCCAGGGAAGGCTTAGAAACAGCGTTAGTGAAAAGGAAGGGCACTGCTGTGACTTCAACACACGATTAGGATTCACGGCATCTGAAAGTATTTTTGTCTGATAATGTTTGCAACACCTTATTGAGCCTCCGAGTGCAACTGCCAATATGGTCATTACCCTGCCCGCCACAGGCTCTGATCACACCTGACAGTACATGGCTGTCACTGTCACCTGCATGGGACTGACACAATAGCGCTGATGTCTTTGAAATACTTCACATGAAAACAGTCGCATTCTGAGCTTCTGAACAAAAAACCTTCTCAGATATGTAATTTCTGATCTTACACCCCCCCCAATACTCACACGCATGGGTATCCACCTCCATACAGTCACTGAATGTAAGAAGGCCCCCCAGCATTAACACCATAATCCACTTGCAACCCATAAATCTTAGGGTGAAATGGGATAAACAGCAGCCAACACATACTTTAGTCACCTCAGCTGCAACTCAGACTACTCACAGTCTTAATCTTTCCTCCTGAACGCTTTCCTTTGCACAAACATCTTTTGACCACGGCAAAATAAATATATTTCTATACCAGTGTTTCATAGAACCATAGAATCGTTAGACTTGGAAGTGACCTTCAAGATCATCTAGTACCAACCCCCTGGTTGGTTTTGGTTTAATTACCCCTGAACAAGATTTGCCTGTATTTCTTTGAGGCATCTATTGCACTGCTTACTGCTGCACAATGAAACCATGCCACAAAATGGGTTTGCCCCTCACAAAGAAAAAAAGCAACTCCAAACTAGAACAACAACAGGAATAAAATAAAAGTCATTATTTACACACAGAACCACTGAAAAAGCATACAAATTATAAAAGAACAATATATTTTTAATTAGCTATACGTCAGTTAATATTGAGGGAAATGGAGACTGAACACATACCAAATACATTGCAGGGCATAATTGCATGTCCAAAGAGAAATTTTAACTCTTCCTGTCGTTTCTGCTCCTTTTTTCCCTCTGCTAACACATCAGACTCTCATCTATTTTTCAATTTGCCTGATATCCAATATACTTGTTCACCATGAAACTTTTCTATCTCCAAAAGCATGAACTTGAGATTTAATCGAAAATTAAATTTTAAACCAGAAAATCCAATAATAAATTGGAAAATTGGTTTAGTGCTAAAGTTTAATAGTGTGATGTGTATGTACACCATATTAGACACTTCAATCGACTCTATTTTATGGATTACATTTTAGTCCATGGATGCCTATAAGCACATCTCAGACCTTGAATTTTATTTTTTTTTTCTTTTAATTAGATTGCTAGGATTCTCAGCTCAACTTGATTAAAACGTAATTTGGAACTCTTCTGGCGGAATCATCTCCCTATCTTCTCTCACATTACAGCTTCCTAAAGGGTTCTGGCCTTAGATACTTTTAACTCTCAAGGGCATTTTACCTGAAGCTATTCCACCCTCTTGTACCTGAGACATGTATCCGAGCAGCGCACCCATTCCTGCACACAGTCTTTCCATCCGGCTCCTTGTGGGAAGTGATTTCATTCAGCTTTTTGTCTGTCTGATGCTTTGCATTAAAAAGAGGCCACATTAGCCATTAAAACCAACTGAATGTATACATTTTTCCGCCAAGAAGTCAAGTGTAGGCAGAGCAGTAGAGTGTCTAAAATGAGGCGAGCTAACAGCGAAGTTATATGGACAATAAAATAGCTAATAAAAGCTCTACAAACAGAAACACTTAAATTGGTCTGGCTCTGCAGCTGAATTTTTAAAATTATGAAAAAAATTGTAAAAGTTTCTTACTGTAGCAAAACAAAAAGTAAAGAAACAAGCAAGAGATAAACATCATGACGGCATCTCTTTTTGTCCTCTCACCAACACATTTAGACTATTCTTGGCTTCCTGTCCTTACCCAAAAAAGGAGGACTTAGCCACATTTTAGAGCAATAATTGATCAATTTCTCAAAGTTTCAGTGTCCAGCATGTGCAACTGTAACAATCTGAACAGTTTGACAGCGATTCTTTTTTTCTCCTTAATTAGACGTATTTTTCAAGCAGTCTATCTTCAAAATGTCTTCAAAAGGCTCATGTGTTCCTTACTGTACTTAATATCATCACTTTCTGTCCCAATTCTCAAATTGGTACAAGACATTCTGACCTTTTCATGATCTTTATCTCTAAAACAGATAACAAGAGAGTCTGGACATCGTTACAGTGAGCCCCTGTCAGAACCTATTACCTTTTAAACCAGATGTAAAATTTTGTTCCTGTGACCCCTGTGTCATCAGGTGTAACACATTTGTCTGATCCCACCAATCTTCCTAAATAAAAGCGAAGGACATGCAGACATGAAAATTTCTGTCAGGATTGCTACAGAAGCAAAAAAGGCAAAAAAAACCCCCCAATTCCTATCAAGCACAACGTAGGACACTCAGATCCTTGAACCAGTCAGACCAATGGGTATCGATAGGATCAGTTCTAACTCCAAGGATAACGCTGTGGCTTTGTGCTCTCACAATACATAGGGTTTAGTACTACATTTGTATATTATTTCTATTCCATAGTCACATTCCCAGAGTAATGCAGTTCCACATTTCATCAAACTGCAACGTGGTGTTGAAAGCTCTGCCCCTCGAGCTCTGCCCAAGCACAGCAAGGCAGATTCCCTGCTTGGACCTGGCCCCTGTGCTTACCTGTTCTCCTATAAGCAGCTATCATGCCTCTAGATTCATTTCACCATAATATTTCATTGAAAAAAACACCACATAAAATTGGAGTTTCTTTTTCATTTGATATAAAGAAGCAGAAGATTTTAATAAAATGCAGTGTAGCACTACTGGAACAAGGAAAACCAGGAAAAAAACGTGAACCTTCTACTATACTGTAAGCTACCTTTTTCCATGGCAAACCACACTTCAGTGGAGGGTGCTGCACCTGGGGAGGAATAACCCCCTGCACCAGGACAACTCTTGACCGGCCCCCAACTGGATTTGACTCCATTCCCCACCACTCTCTGGGCCCGGCCTCCAGCCAGTTTTTAACCCAGCGGAGAGTCCTCCCATCCAAGCCATGGGCAGCCAGTTTCTCCAGGAGGATCCTCTGGGAGACTCTATCAAAGGCCTTGCTAAAGTCCAGGTAAACAACAGCCACAGCCTTTCCCTCACCCACCNCAAGCGGTCACTTTGTCATCGCAGGAGATCAGGTTTGTCCAGCAGGACCTGCCCCTCCTGAACCCGTGCTGGCTGGGCCTGGTCACCTGGGTAACCTTCATGTGCCTCATAATGGCACTCAGGATGGTCTGTTCCATGGCCTTCCCAGGCACCGAGGTCACACTGACAGCCCTGGAGTTCCCTGGATCATCCTGCCGGCTCTTCTTGTGGATGGGCGTCACATTTGCTGGACACCAGTCGGCTGGGACCTCCCCAGTTTGCCAGGACTGCTGGTAAATGATGGAGAGTGGCTCAGTGAGAACTTCCACCAGCTCCCTCAGTGCCCTCGGGGGGATCCCCTCTGGCCCCACAGACTTGTTTGTGTCCAGGTGCTGGAGCAGGTCCCTCACAGCTTCCCTTTGGATCACGGGGGCTTCATTCTGCTCCCTGCCCCTGTCTGCTGGCTCAGGGGTCTGGGTACTCAGGGGACACCCTACTCCATTACTGAAGACCAAGGCACAAAAGGCATTCAGCACCTCAGCCTTCTCCTCATCCTCTGTCACTACATTGCCTCCCATATACAATAGAGGATGGAGGTTCTCCTGAGTCCTCTTCTTGCTGTTAATATATTTATAGATATTCTTTTTATTGTTTTTAACATCCAAGGCCAGGTTAAGTTCTGGCTGGGCTTTGGCCTTTCTAATCTTTTCCCTACATAACTTTGCTACACCTTTATAATCTTCCCGAGTGGCCTGCCCCTTTTTCCAAAGGCCATAAACTCTCTTTTTTTCCCTGAGCTGTGACCCTATCTCTTTGTTCAGCCAGGCCGGTCTTTTCCCTTGACAGCTCACTTTACTGCGCAGAGGGACGGCCTGTGCCTGTGCTTTTCAGACTTCCTCCTTGAAAAACGTCCAGCCTTCCTGGACTCCTTTTCCCTTCAGGGCTGCCTCCCAAGGGACTTTCCCAACCAGGTTCTGAACAGGCTAAAGTCCGCCCTCCTGAAGTCCAAGGTGGAAGTTTTGCTAACCCCCTTCCTTACCTCTCTAATAATTGAAAACTTGACCATCTCATGGTCACTAAGCCCAAGACGGTCTCCGACCACCACATCTCCCACTAGTGAGATGTGAGCAGTAGGTCTAGTGAGGCGCCTGCCCTTGTGGGCTCACCTACCAGTTGTGTCAGGAAATTATCTTCCATACACTCAAGGAACCTCCTGGCCTGTCTGCTCTCTGCTGTGTTGTATTTCCAGC
Organism: Calidris pygmaea; assembly: GCA_003697955.1. Classification (NCBI taxonomy): domain Eukaryota; kingdom Metazoa; phylum Chordata; class Aves; order Charadriiformes; family Scolopacidae; genus Calidris; species Calidris pygmaea. The sequence goes on from QJSC01007874.1 coordinate 641,842, forward strand.
AGATGTCCGGTAGGTTGAAGTCCCCAACCAGAAGAAGGGCTGGCGATTGAGAGACTTCAGCCAGCCGCTTATAGAATACCTCATCTGCCTCCTCATTCTGGTTGGGTGGTCTATAGCAGACTCCCAGTACAAAGTCCTCCTTGTTAGCCTTCCCCTGCATCCTTACCCAGAAACACTCAACTTTATCACCACTGGAATCTAGCTCTATACAGTCTATATAGTAGCTCTATACACTCCTTAATGTACAGAGCCACACCCCCACCTCTCCTTCCTTGCCTATCCATCCTGAAGAGCTTATAGCCATCCATCGCAGCATTCCAGTCATGACCATCATCCCACCACGTTTCCGTGATGGCGACTACATCATAGCTGTCCTGCTGCACAATGGCTTCCAGCTCATCCTGTTTGTTGCCCATGCTACGTGCATTAGTGTAGATGCACTTGACCTGGGCTATTGATTTCACCCCCATCCTTAGCCCTTTACCCCCAGACTCATTACCAGTGGGCCTGGTTTTATCCCCTTCCCTCTTTGATTCTAGTTTAAAGCCCTGTCCATAAGCTTTTCTAACTCTTTGCCTAATACCCTTTTCCCCTTTCAGGATTGGGTTTTCCCATCATACTCAAGCAGACCTGGTGTTTTTTTACTTATAGGAAACAAGCTATGACTTCTCAAATTGCATCTCAAAGCAACATGTCAGAGATAAATAAGTAAATCAGTAAGAAAATAGCTTTGGAATCCTCACTGTTGTCCACAACCCAAAAATGTTTCCTTCCCCTACAAACCCCTGGGGTACGTGGTTTCCCTCCCTGTCCTGCTCTTGGTTTGAACAAACAAACACTCTCAGTCGCTCTCCTCATTTCTGAAGAGAACTTATCATTCCTCATTTTCTAAGGCATGCATAGATTAACCTGTTCCTCTCCATGGAATAACTCCTTTTTCTTAATATTTGTATTTTTCTCTCCTACATTGGAAAGAAGGATGACCGAGTTAGTAGGATACTCATGATCAGAAAAGCACAGTTGCTTCTGGGAAGCCTCAAATGTTCACAACATGGGGGATGCAGTTCCATGCCAAATTGCACCTTTCTGTAGGAAGCACCAACTTAGAGGGATTTCAAACATGAAACGCTACCCATACCCTCAGTGCTTTTGTGCAGGATTCCCCATTTCCCAATGAGAATAACTCTCTGACCAGCAGTTAAACCAGAGAATGTGGAAAAGCCTCTTGGAATAACACTTCCAGTTCACCCCTGGTATGCCTTAGTAATTTTGTTTTGTTAAATCCTATGATACATAGCTATTTGCTTGGATGATATCTGCCTACAGTGTGGATGGATTTAATTAAGTGGAAAGCATTACATTGGATCTTCTACTGAGCCAGCGAGAGGTCCACATGTCGCAAAATCTCATTTTTTTAACGGGAACACATTTTCACAGTGGAGTGTTGTCGCTAGTAGAGAAATAAAATGCCAAACAACACTTACATCAAGTAATGTCCTCAAATTTGCAACTTCCCATATTTCCTTACAAATTGGAACCAAGCTTCAGATTACAATACAACTGGACACATATTTTCAAACAGGTTGGGGACCTATAATGCAATACTAACAGAAGCTAAAAGTTTTCAGTATTTTCCTTCTTCTGCTGTGAAATGGCTGAACACCTGTTTAATGTGCCCACAGGCAATAATTAGAATCAATGATGCTGCTTTCAGTTAACATTTCATTTCCTGCTACAGCAGCACATTGCTATTAGCAATGACCTTCTAGTTGCAGAGGATGTGATATTTATTAATTAACAAAACAAGAAAAAGAGCCCAAGTCCCTTTGAACCTTTACTTTTTTAAAAATGAGACTGTACTCATAAAGAGGACAAGCTTCCCCAAAAAATACCTCTTTATATTCATCTGAGGTTCACTTCACAGCTGGTCTTCACTGTTCCGTAGCACTACTAATTATGATCTGTTAATTAAGAAATGAAAGTGCTGCCATTGCCTCTTTGGAAGAAATGGAAACTTCTGGATCAATTACCTGAGTTCAATCAAAAGGTGATCTGGGTGGAGCCGTCAGGACAAGAGAAATAATAGCTTGGGAAAGGGACCGCTCAAAACTGCTGATTTGATTTTCCCAGGCAAGTGATTTATTGCCAAAGATGTGGCTGTTTCATCAGCACTAAGCAGAATGAGATCAAAGTCAGCATTAAAAACCTCAATAAACTGTGGGAACAGCCGCAGCCTGTTTTGGGCAGCGATGCAGAAAGTCTCACGCATCGTGTGCCGGCATCCCTTTCTTCACCCCCCGGCCCCGGCTCACCAGGCTGTCACTGTGGCCGGAGAGGGGCAATGGAAGTGACAGCTCAGCCCTGTCCCTACGCTGCTGACAGTGTCCCGGTGTGTCAGGCTCACACTCTGCCTCCTTTTGCCATCAGCGCTCTGGAGAGCCAGCAAAATCTGACCGACCGCTGAGCACCCCGCGGGGAGATGGAGTGAGAAGAGCAGCAGCAGCAGTGTCCTTCCCCTGCAGCAAAAGGTCAAGCAGGCTCAGAGGCAGACGAGCCACCTACCATTAAATGTCTCTGTGTGATAGGCCTTTGATTCTTTTTGATTTTTGCCTCTTCACAGTTTGCAATTTTGTGGAACAAGCAAACAATGCTTAGTTTGGGAAACACGTTATTTAGTGCTTAGACGCTGCTGCTGTCCACTCTCTCAAAGCCACATTTAATGTCCGTGAGAAGGATGCACATCGCTAACAGAGTGAAACTCTGCAGCTTCAAAACAAAGGTGCAGGCTGGGCGCACAGGAGCACCTGCAGCACCAGATGACGTGCAGTGACGGCCCTTGGGCTCCCATCTAAGAATGCACTAGAGAGGTGTCTGTGAGAGCTGCAGTGTATCAGTGTCCACAGAAGATGGTCACGTGCAAGGAGAGTTAGGCATGGATCATCTGGCCCTTACTGACTATGCTAACAGCCTGCAAGCCCCCAGGGTGGCATCTCCACAAGCTGCTGGACCACATCCTGATGGCTGATGCTGCTCTGGTCCTAAGAGGTTGTGAGTGCATGGAGGAGGAATGTGCTAACACATGCTGCACCCAGGCTGCTGGGATGCTCGGCTTTGACTTGCTAGTTGACTGGTTGCAGCAGATATCGTTCTGATGTACTTCAGCGGTTGTCACAGAATCACAGAATGCTATGGGGTTGGAAGGGACCTCTGGAGATCTTCTTGTCCAACCCCCCGCCAAAGCAGGTCCACCCAGAGCAGGTCCCACAGGAACGTGTCCAGGTGGGTCTGGAATGTCTCCAGAGAAGGAGACTCCACCATCTCTCTGGGCTGCCTCTTCCAGGGCTCTGCCAGCCTCAAAGAAAGAAGTTCCTCCTTATCTTTAGATGGAACTTCTTATGTCCAAGTTTGTGCCCAGTTACCTCTTGTCCTGTCACTGGGCACCACTGAAAAAAGACTGGCGCCATCCTCCTGACACCCACCCTTTAAGTATTTATAGGCATTAATCAGATCCCCCCTCAGTCTTCTCTTCTCCAGACTAAAAAGACCCAAGTCCCCCAGCCTCTCCTCATAAGAGGAGGCTCCAGGCCCCTCATCATCTTTGTAGCCCTCTGCTCTACCCTCTCCAGCACTTCCCTGTCCTTCTGGAACTGGGGAGCCCAGAACTGGTCCCAGTGCTCCACCTGGGGCCTCCCCAGGGCAGAGCAGAGGGGCAGGATGACCTCCCTCCACCCGCTGGTCACACTCTTCCTGATGCACAGGAAGCCACTAGGAATGAACTATATTTTATCACTCACTTCTCATAAAGCAACTGCTCCATGCTGTATTTCACGGTTCTCAGAAGTCTTTGCTTCCCTTTGCTGTTTTACACGGATAGCGCAGCAGCATTTAGAAGTCTCCAGCACAATTTACAATGCAAACAAAGAAGGTGGGGGGAAAAAGAGACTCATTAATTTGTCCCCAAATTGCAGGATAATGCAGAGGGAGAGCTAGTGAATAAAATGCCAATGACTCTCATCTGCTTGACTGCTGCCTCCTGTGGAAGTCAGTTTAAGACATGGGTAATAATCAATCAAAGCCTCCCGTGGTACGAAGAGGTCTCTGAGCAGAGACCCCAATGTGCTGCTGTACTTCTGGCAGGGGGCTGACAGACCAACAGCTCAAGGAGGAGCTCCACTTTTATCTCCTTATGTGCCTACTGCGGCCATGCCTTTTTGATCATGCCATCTGGCCCGATCTCTCCTATTTTTTTGTATTTATTTCTGATTTGTAATACACGCTGTAACTGTGCAGGCAGCTTTATTCTGTAAAGCTGTTCGTACTCCCACCTTCTGGGTGGAAGTGGAATGTCACTTCCTGGGATGGAATGTACCCTCAGCAAGTTTGCTGATGACACAAAACTGGGAGGGATGGCTGACACACCAGAAGGCTGTGGGGCCATACAGAGAGACCTGGACAGGCTGGAGAGTTGGGCAGAGAGAAACCTAATGAAATTTAACAAGGGCAAGCGTAGGGTGCTGCACCTGGGGAGGAATAACCCCCTGCACCAGGACAGATTGGGGGCTGACCTGCTGCTTTTCCTGCAGCTCTGAGGAAAAAGAAGAGAAATCAAGAAGAGCGTGGCCAGCAGGTGGAGGGAGGTCATCCTGCCCCTCTGCTCTGCCCTGGGGAGGCCCCATCTGGAGCACTGGGTCCAGTTCTGGGCTCCCCAGTTCCAGAAGGACAGGGAACTGCTGGAGAGGGTACAGCAGAGGGCTACAAAGATGATTAAAGGCCTGGAGCGTCTTTCTTAGGAGGAGAGGCTGAGGGACTTGGGTCTTTTTAGTCTGGAGAAGAGAAGACTGAGGGGAGATCTAATTAATGCGTACAAATACTTAAAGGGAGGGTGTCAGGAAGACAGGGCTGGTCTTTTCTCAGTGGTGCTCAGTGACAGGACAAGAGGAAATGGGCACAAACTTAAGTATAAGAAGTTCCACCTAAACATGAGGAGGAACTTCTTTACTGTGAGAGTGGTAGAGCACTGGAACAGGCTGCCCAGAGAGGTGGTAGAATCTCCTTCTCTGGAGACATTCAAAACCCACCTGGACACGTTCCTGTGCAACCTGCTGTAGGTAGACCTGCTCCGGCAGGGGGGTTGGACTCTCCAGAGTCTCCAGAGGTCCCTTCCAACCCCATAGCATTCTATGATTCTTCTAAGTACACAGAAATGAAGTTTGTAAACAGCTAGAAAAAAACTGCTGGAGTCATCCAACTTATGACAATTAGGTAAGCAAAGATCAATGCTAATCCACTCTAAAGCCACTAATTCGCAACCCTTCAGAAATTCTAGTATCCACATCCCACGGTTTGTCATTTTGCAAGCAGCACCATTACTCTGTGCTGACATTTACCCTAAAGATAGACTATGTCAACTGAAAAATAAGGTTATATGAAACCTGCCAGTTTCGTCTTGCATCACTGTCAAGAAACCAAATGCAGAGTGCAGTTTGCAGTGTGATAATCCCTGAAAACCTTAGGAATCAAAAATAGTCTTGCTCCGAAATGTTTGCAAACAGTCTCAGAGCCAAAGCAGAAAGTTTTGGGGGTGTTCTCATTTCATTCTCACTTTGAAGATAATGAGTAACTGCCTTAGCTACCCCCAAAAGATTTTAAGAGGTTTTTTTACAACGGTGTCTGTCAAAGAATTTACCAAGAATGGAGGAGTCCTATTTCTTTGGAAAGAGAAACCAGGTTATTTAGCTCATCCTGATGAGTTCGCAATGAGGAGAAGGTAACATGGGTTATTCAGTTCTCACCTAAGGGTGCTAGGGGATATGAGCCACTTCTTACTTTCAGTTTTCTTCCACTACATTGAAATAAAGTTCCCTTCTCCTGGGATAAAACTGGAGCTCAAGGTGGCCTCAGGAAGTGTGAGCTCAATTTGTTTTTCAGAAAGCAATGCAAACCCTGCCTGTGCTCCTTAATTCTGAAGTCTCTTCTCCCAATCCTGCAGACAAAGACGTGGTGTTGGTTGATGTGAGAACTGCAAGGTACCTCTGTTACATGGCAGAGATGGACCACACCGTGCTCTCCTGAGGCTGGGCTCCTGCTGGAGTAGCTCTGTGGCTGCATTGTAGGCTATCCTAAACCAACAAACATGCCGGAGTGTGCCACACTGCTGAGGGATCACATTTGTCACCAGAAAAGATCCAAGGACAAGCTGCTTAAAAGTGAAGATCATTCAGAATCAAGTTATAAAACAAAAAGGAAACAAAGTGCATTACTAAGTATGCCCCTAGCAGTGACCCCCTGGCTGGCTCCTGAGGCTAAGTAGCTTTTGTGAATTAGCATTCCCCCAAAATGTGGAGTATCTTGGAAAGGTCTCATAGCATCATATTTTCATGTCCTTCTATTAAACATAGCTAGACATTAGTTTTTTCCCCTCACAGCTACACATATAGGACCCGTTCACTTTTTTCTTGAAAACAGTAACACAAAAGGTTAAGTCTATTTCACATAGGCTTTAAATATTGTTCAGAAACTGCATGCATTCACATGACACCTGAAATTACAGAAAAAAATGGAAATATTTTTATTTAAAGGTCAAAAAGGTTACCCAAACTACACTTCATAAATATGAAGATATCTAATAAAATATAGGGGGCAGCAGGAATAATCTCCCTCAAGAAAATTCCTTCAGCAACAGATTATCATTTGAACTGTCATTAAATGCAAAGTTTATAATTTTGTACTATTCTTTCGGATTTCATACTTCGGTTTCAACATTAAATACAAAATTAGTACAGCATTCTGCCATTTTTCATTTTTCTTTAAGGTATTCCTTCAAAATGGCAATACCCTAATCATGAGGAATAACAGAACACACAACATGAATTTTTTTCTTAAAATGTAAAAAAAAATTTAACCCCCTTACAGCTGAGCAAGTCCTCTTGTTAGGCTCTACTGTTCCCTTCAATTTCTGATTTCCTGCAGTACTTAGTGTTGGAAATGTTTGTACAAACCCCATTATATTCAGATACTGATTACATCACTGCAGCTGAATCGATATCAGTAGGCTGTGTGCATTGATCCCACTACTTCCTATTAGCATACAGATGTCAGAAACTGCTTATGAACACATTCTCTGTAGCAAAATTTAACAAACTAGTCAGCCTGCGCACCTACTGGTTTTGGTTTTTTTTTTTTTACTGAAGAAAATAGGATTGATGTTATTAAATTGTCAGAGGGCAAGCTTTATCAGAAGATGACTCTGTACTACTAATAAATATCATCTGCACTTCTAATGTCAAAGAGGCCAAGTCTGAATTCTCTCGCGTCCCACATGAATGGTGTACAGAATCAAAACACACTCAAGCAGACCGGAGAAAACTTAACCTAGAGGCACGGTGATCCCAAACACAATTTCAATGCATGACATTTTTTGTTTATCCACACAACTGACATTTTAAACAGCTTCTGAGAGGGTAATTTCAAACCAACCCCTCCTCACTGTTGCCGTCACCTACAGCCCAGATCTTTTCAGTCGGAGACACCCTGTTGAGAGGGTAAAATCGCACCGCTATCTGATACCATTACGGAATGGCTGGCTGCCAAATAACTTGTGGCTAAGAGGAAGAAGCAACTCTAAAGTATTTTGCCACTCTCACTTCACCAAACAGGAGCGCTGCAAAAAACTCCTGCATGTGATTTCACACAGTTGTGCCTCGGGTGGACTTGAATGCTGACTGCTCTCTCCTCAGAGCAGCATCCGATTCTATTTCCTAAAGAAGACTTAATATCAGTAAATATGTTATCAGCTCTAAGGACACAAGATTTTTGGTGCTTTGGTTCAATACTTATTTTTGTGTCTTACTTCCTTTCGTGAGCTAAAGTGAACAGCAGAAGGAACAAAACTAGAGGTATTATATGCAGGGGAAGTACTTTCACCCTGACGACAGAGTATTTTTGTAGCTCACATATCTCAGAATAGCATTCAAAGAGAAACCTATTTCAACTTAAAAAATAACAGTTACAATGTGAATGAAGAAATGTTTTACCTGTATTCATCCTGTGTAAACCGTGGAATTACTGAAGGCTGCAGTACAGCAATTTCTACAGTAGCAGTGTTGAACTTCACAGGATCTCCATCATCATATGCAATGACCACTAGCTATAAACAATACACAAAATCACTCTTTTACTATAGGCAAGAGCATTTTTTATGTTGACTTGCATCAATACTTATCGCATTTTCAGGGTCTAACAAGTCAGATGAGATTTTCTTTCACTGCAAATCCTATATTATATAAGAACAAAACATAGAGGAAACATAGGTGACAGCCATCCACAAGTTGAACCATCTGCTAGAAAATTTACAGGAACATATTAAACTGGAATTCAAATACAACAGTGTTCTATAAATATCTCTCCAAAACACACTACCAGCTTCAGGTACATTTTTCAGGGGATTCCCTTCACATCTAACCACACACTGTGCTTACTCCAAATTCCAGAATCAATTTCAACTTCTTTAATGGTATGTAGTTCAGTTCTACATTTACCCTTTTTTTTTTTTTAATTGAAAAACCACCTGTAACTCCCAATAAAACAAATAGAAAAAGCACTAGGTAAGAATTCTGTGTTGCTGACATTAGTATTTAAAACCAAAGTCTGGTATCAAAATGAAAAAATTAACATTACCTCCCCCGGCAAAAAAAATCTCTTAAGAGAAGACATCCTCTGTATGCTGAAGCATGGACAAGACCAGAAGATCTTCTCCAAAGGTGGCGTATCATAAACCTTTTGCTTATCTGATCTTTACTCATGTCTATTCGTTTATTTAATCTATGCTTTTCTGCTGGGACACATTGGTTCCCCTGTTTTCAGTCTTCATATGAAGGCAAGCTATCTGCTAGCAAAAGAATGAGAGACCAGCCCGCTGAAGATGGAGTAATGGACAGTTTCCCCTCTCTCTAAATCTGTCCTTATTTCAAGAGGTCACTAAATGGAGCAGGTCAGCACCTCATTCTAGCAAAGGGTTTTCAACTCATTTCTGCAAGTCCAAGCTGTTCTCAGAATGGGTCGGTGAAGAGACAGCTTAAAAGAAACGACGGCAATTTTTCAGCCAATAGAACAGGAAACTCACCAGCGCAAGGTGTCATAATTGCAGAAAGCACAAATATGTTAAAAATTGACTGGAAAAATTCACGGCAGATTCAGGGACAGACACAACCCCAATGCTCTAGATGCAAATACTAGCTCAAAGTCTCCACATCGCTAATTTCTGGAGTCTTTCTTTGTGCTTCTTCCCTAAGCATCCATGTTTTCTGAAAAGTATTGCTCTGCTAAATTTATCACTGGTCTGCCCTAATATAGAGCTGAGTTCATACAGAAATGTAGCGCCGTGTCCATGTGCATGTCACCTGTGTGTCATGTATCAAAGCTTCAGAAAACAACCACACAAAATAATTACTGAGAAGTAAAAATCAAAAAATGCAACAACAGAAAAGCTACACTCTGGTGATGTTAACCAAGAGATAATTCTTTTCCCCGTAGAGTTTTACTATGTTAAAAATTCATGTTTACTATGTTAGTTAAAGATTGAAAAGGACTCAAATAGCAGCGTCCAAAGTTCCTTAAACAGTGACAGCATTACAATGCTACTCAAGCTCACAATAGCACTTCAGGAGACAGTCAGAAGTTGAAAACAGTGAAGCAGACAGCTCTATTCCTTACAGTGGAAAAGTATGCAAATAAACTCCTCTTTAATCCTCATTTCAAGAATAAATAACTGACAGAAAAACCAAAACACACCTTAAGGACCATAAGGATGGCAGTTTCCAAGCAGGGAAATTACATACAACTCACATACTATAGATAATATTTTTTTTTTACTTTATTACTAACACATTTTAATTTTTAACATCCTCCTCCACTCATGGATTTAAGAAGGGAGATCTGTCCCAATGATGTTTATTAAAATTGTAACTTAATCCACATTAACCACACTTGAGAGCCTTCAAGAACAACAACAAAACAGTAATTTAAGTCTCCTTAAAGCCCATGTTTTTACATTACGGCACTTGTGCAGAGAAAGTCCCAAACTATCCAACAGTGCAGTAACTTTCTTTGCAAGATTTCTTGCCGTTCTTATAAAATTCTCATAAAATTGCTACACTGAAAGCCCCACTGAAAGCCAAACCATCAGCAAGGTAACTTCCAAAAACTGAGGTTTCCTGCAGCTGCCTCCCTGGTTCTTCTGCCCTTGTAACCGCAGCAATCTCAACCCATTCAAGACATTCCTGAAATCAAACCGGCATGAAACATGTGCCAGGAAGAAAATAAGGAAAGAAACAAACAAAATAAGAATTTCCCATCTTTCTATGCCATACAAAGCAACACAGAGGTTGAGAAGGTAGAAGGAATTCTAACAAAGACAGGCAACATCTCCTGACAATGTACAGCTATCTGAGTTCGTACCTTGAACACGGTACTTGGCTCTTCATTGAGGTTCACCCGGGTTACTACACGTCCTGAGTTTTCCTCCACGTCAAAAATGCTGGCACTGTAAGGGAACTGGACAACATCCACTTTGTACCGGACTCGACTTGCTGGTGTGCCCTGTAAGGCAAGCACAAGGTGTATTTTTACACGTCATGAAGTTATTAAAGGATTAAAATGCACCATTGGCAAACAGACCTCTACAAACAAAACTTCCCACTTGCTTTTCTCAGAACTGGGGTCGCTACTAAACGTCTCCCTCCCCTCCCCCCCAATACTTTACAGTGACACCCGAGGGGTCCGGTAAGAAAAATGACTGGAGGTTTGGAAAGAAGAGGGCTGAAAAACCCGTCTACTGAAATAGAGACAGGAGCAGTGGTCTGTTTTCTAACTAGTGAAATTTTTAAATGACAGAAGATGGACAGGCAGAAGGTTGGTTAATATACCTTTCAACAATATTTTAATATATTATAACAACTCCTTTGAAGTTTAAGAAACTTCTAAATAGTCTAAAAACTCCAGCACGTATTAAGCTGGTCCTGAGAGTTCCAGTGCCTTGTTGGAGAAGATGGGAATACATGTGTTATATTATTTTCTGACAAGTCAGTATAGTTCTGCATATAGAGGACGGTCCAGCCTATGTGACATTCACACACTTCTCCTTTAGAGGAAACAAAATGCAACCAGCACCATGAGGCCTGAATGGGCCAGTTTTACTTGATCTGAGTCAAACAGCAGTAGCTGAAGGTTTTGCTTCTCACTGAAGCTGAGTAATGAAGAACTACCATATTTCAAAATCCTCATCTCTAAGTAGTAAACTGCAGAGATTCCAACGCAACGCTCTGTGGCTGAACTGCACAGGTTTTTCAGTAGCCCTCTCATGAACCCTCCCACTGTTCAAACCCTGTCTCAGTGACAAGGAACAAGCACAGACAGCCCATGGCCAAGTCAGAAATTGTCTGCATATACATCCCAAAACACCACATTAAAAAGGGGAATCAGAAGAGGCATTGCCAGAGGGTATAATAGATCAATTTTTCACATCAGTAACTCAGCATTTTCTAATAGAAGGCTATTTACTTGATTTAACTCTTTTAACACTAACTGACTAAATAAATAACATTTCTCGTGAAGAATGAAGCATCTTATAGAATCCATTATATTCCAATGATGGAATTCCAGCAGACACCCTCCAGGGACCTTCACAGGCTGTGGAATAACAGCACGCCTGCAAGCACAGCCAAAGAGGCAGCTGCTCCCAGGCCAGAGGGACAGGAGGGCCCTGGCAGCTTGTGCTACTCTGTGTGATCTGTGAAGTCCCAAAAAGCCAAACAGGTGGCAACGCTTGTCCTTGGGATCTCCACAGTCCCGCTGTTCCCTGGTAGCACCCAGGTCCTGCTGCAGCAGCCACATTCCCGCATGCGTCCAGAGGAGCTTCTCCGGTCGCAGCAGGATAGTCCCTGGCACCCACCTAACTTCAAACCACCCAGCTGACACCTCTGGCAGGAATCACCCAAGATCTTTTTTGGGTGAGATGAATTGTACCATCGACTGGTGGCAGAGGATGTGTGGGAGACATAGAATTTTAACAGGTTACTTCCATTCTCAGCGAGTGCTCCCTTCATCAGTACCGATAGTCATTCCACTGTTGTCACAGATTGACAGGTGCTGTCATGGCAGGTTATTAAAGCAGCGAAGACTTAAATGCAAACTATGTACTAAAGAACAATGACAAAAAGGGGGATCAAAGAAAGTGTTTAAAGCAAAGAAAGGGTTTTTTTGCACACTGATGTCCAAATAACTATTTTTCAGCAGACCAATTTCTGTGTTACCTGGATATGTGGGACAACTTTGAATTTCACAAAATTCAAACTAGGTTATTTGCTAAATACATTTAGGAGTAGATTCAGGGAAGCACTTAGAAACATGGATCCTATCATCAGTATGATTTCAGTTTCTTAATGCTTCTGAGTCTAGACCTCAGATTCAGTTTTGACGTTTACATTGCATTTAAACAGACAAAATATCGGAGCCCACGGTGCCATTATTAGTGAATTGGTAATTTTCATCTGTATTTGATAATGTGGTATAAAGCAGCTTTGTTGTTATTGAGAATACATTCAATGTACCGTGTCAGCTAGTAACTACAGGGAAACATTAAATTTACTTTTGTAAACAGCAATAGAAACAGCTGCAAAAGTGGTTTAAGCTCACTAAATCGTATCAGTATTTACTGATACAAAAGCGCACAGTCAAAATACACAGTCTAAACTAAAAGCTTCACTGGAACAGCTTTGGCACAGGCATTTTACATCACGCTAATGCCTGCTATAGAGCTGTAGAACCTGGTGTCAGATTTTGCCACGTTAACTTCTGATAAGCAGCAGGACTATTCAATGAATTAACCACACTTCAATGCGGGAAAAGTGACTCTTCAGTGAAGAATATTTATTTGAATTAAAAATTATAGGCAGCTTGTAAGAATTTAATCAGTGGTATAAATTTTTTACAGCTGTTAAAAGGACAAGAATACTTAAGTCTAATAGTAAAAGAGTGCGACAAAGGACAAGGCATCCAGGCCACCTCAGCCCTCTTCCCCTATTTTGGGACGTGTGCATTGTGGAACGTACATTTCTCTTCACTCTGTCCCGACCTACGTTGACTCTGTGAGTGTTTATTAGTATCTTAGTATCTTAACAGATCCAACCTTTCCTGGATCTGATTCTTCTGGGTTCAGGGAGTCGAAAAGGAGTATTCTCTCTACAAGAGTAAGGGATTAGAAGAAACATCGGGAGACGCGTACCCTCTCCAGCACTTCCCTGTCCTTGAACTGGGGAGCCCAGAACTGGACCCAGTGCTCCAGCTGGGGCCTCCCCAGGGCAGAGCAGAGGGGCAGGATGACCCCTCTCCACCTGCGGCCATGCCCTTCTTGATGCCCCCTAGAAGACATGTTCTTTGTAACATGCTCAAAGTATAATAACAGGGTAGACCAGGTGAATTATTTTTATGGGTCTTTCACCAACTATGGGTTGTGAATGGCACACTCATGTATATTCACCCTAAATCAATTCATATAAACTCTAAAATTTGACATATCTTATTCTTTAGTATGTAACTCAACAAGAGGGTCTGAAATTCTGAATTGCTAACTCTTACAAGCTGAACACAAAAAGAACATGAACTTTTAAAGTTGTGAGATATAATTACTTTAAGAACTCATGGAATTTGCAGCATGTTTCCCAGATACATATATCCATCAGACACTATTAAGTCCAACAGTGATAGGTTTTAAAAGATCAGATCCTGGACTGCCTGAAAATGCTTTTATCTACAACTACATATCTATGAAATGTCTAAGTAAGTACCTATTGAAATTCTATCTGTTAGTATCTTACTTCTAGTGGGTTCCTGTAGAACAATCAGGACAATTACTCTCAATTTGACAAAAGGGCTCCACTGAACAAAAAATGTGTTAGGAGAATGGATAAGCCATTAAATTGGATGTTCCAGAGCTCTGGAAGCTGGCAGATCATTAAAATTAGTGTTCAGCATCTGTTTCTACTGACACTTTAAATCAACAAAACCAGAATATGCAGGGAAATTGCCCACGGTAGAAATGTTCCAGCTTTTACACTGATAAACCATATGAAAAAGGCATATACAGGAAAAGCAAACACCGCAAGTTATATCAATCCTGGGAATGATTCACCTCATGACAGAGTCAGCAAAGTAGGCATCTATCAAATGGCTCATGTTGCTCTCCTTTCAAAATATTTGGGGGGTTAAGAGCTTTGAAAACATAATCATCGTCATCTGGTGTCTTCCATCACCATGCCACTTCAATAAAGCATAAACTGTTCACAACAAAGGAAACTCTGCTTTCTTCTCCGAGGAGGATCTCAGGTGTCCCCGAAAGACTCGGGTCTACGCACAGCCATCTGCATAGACCCTCTCAACACAATCACAGGGAACCCCTTCACACCAAGCAAAAAAGCAGCCACTATTCAAATCCCTCCACAGGCAATTGCCTAATTTCAAATACGTACATTTTGCTACCTAATAAGAAATAAACCAGTTTTAAAGCTCCTTCTCATCACCAAAACCTTCTCGTTCTTGAGACTAATCAAGATTGACTTCTAAAGTTTCAAGGCAAACCATTGCTCTGCTGCACACTTGGTTTCATCATTCATCTAGAACTTATTGAGGGCAATGGTAGAGTTGAGTACCTATGGGTAAGAATCAGGGGGAGGGCCAGTCAGGCTGATATTGTGGTGGGAGTCTGTTACAGACCACCCAACCAGGATGTAGAGGTAGATGAAATGTTCTACAAGCAGCTGGCAGAGGTCTCGAGATCACTTGCCCTTGTCCTGGTGGGAGACTTCAACCTCCCAGATCTCAGCTGGGAACACAATAGAGCTGACAGGGAACAGTCTAGAAGGTTCCTGGAGTGTGTCGGGGAGAACTTCCTGACACAGCTGGTGAGGGAGCCGACTAGGGAAGGAGCACTGCTGGATCTGGTGTTTGCAAATAGAGAAGGACTTGTGGGGGATGTGA
>QJSC01007875.1:0-62658 GCA_003697955.1 Calidris pygmaea
GTGGGGAAGAACTTGTTTGGTGGGAGGGTGGTGAGAGCCTGGCCCAGGTTGCCCCGAGAAGCTGTGGCTGCCCCATCCCTGGAGGGGTTCAAGGGCAGGTTGGAGGGGGCTTGGAGCAACCTGGTGTGGTGGGAGGTGTCCCTGCCCAGGGCAGGGGGTGGCACTGGGGGGGCTTTAAGGTCCCTTCCAACCCAAACCAGTCTGTGATTCTGTGATACACAAGGGCAACCTATACGTTTCCCAGCCTGCAGTACGCGCAGCACAACCTGGCTGCCTGAACCAAGCAGGCCCAAGAACAGGCCACAGCTCCCTGCAGGACTGGAGTTGGCACTTGGCCATGGGCCATGCCTGGTCACTGGTCCATACATATTTTCTGCATAAGCAGAATTAGTCACTTATCAGACAGTAAAAATCCTCAACCAGGGCGTTTCTTCCAATGTCTATCCAGGAAGGGGTGAGGGAAGAGTAAGAACTTTACCCACAAGCTGTTCTGAAGTTCAGATGAGCCATAAACCTTCAAACCAGAGTAAAGCACTGGGGTCACTGCCAAAGGGTTTCACTAACAGACCAGCCTGAACTCAACAGCAGTAGCTTCAACTCCGATTACCAGCCCTTCTGCAACTTAAAGCTCTTTTTATTTTTTTAGCTTATCCCTATTGTCAACTTGAGTTAAAAACTCAATTTAAGTCTTTTTCCATACAAGCCAGTCAAAACCCGCTGGTATCTTAACAAGTTAGTTTTTTAGGGCAGATAACAGGGTTTTGACTCACTTGCTAAAAACGTTCACGACAAGTATCAGCACAGTCACAGTTTTGTCACACGAGCTTTGCTTGGAACATCTAACAGCCATTACTTCCAGCAGCTGCTGCTGCCACCTCCCACGGAACCTGTCTCTGGCAGCCACGACCAGAAACCGCCGCCGACGTGAAGTCCAGCGAGAGGTTAACAGCTGAGGAGAGGGCAAAGTTGCCCTGGACATGGAGCTATCCAGGGAACACAGCACTCTCCCTCCTCTTACCCCAACAGGGGAATCGTTCCATGGTTAAAGGTCTGCTGCACAGACCACATACAGCATTTACGGACTACAACCCAAGAGGTAATGGCACCTACAGCTGGGTACCCCTTCTCCTACCACCTCCGGGCAGCAAAGCTCCCCGTGGCAATGCCTACAGCTTTTCCCAAGCCATTCCTGGTTGTTCACATGCCAGGAACAGGCTACAGAAGTTCCAATCTCCATCGAAGCACCACCTTCTGCTTCCTGGCAGTGAATTTAAAGGCAGAGGCAGGAAGAGGCTTGTGTAGGTTCAGACCTGGTTCTCTGATCATACTCACTTCAGCTTCAGTTCCGTACGAGTACCCAGATCGGAGGCGAGCTGCTGGATGAGAGAGAGCAGCACGGGCTGGGAGAGCGGGCACGGGTGCTGGCCAAACACTTGCTGAGTATCCACAGTCTCACAGACGTAGAGGACCAGGTTGAGATCAGCCGCTGTGAGAGCCTGCAAGGGAGACACAGCTAGAAATGCTGAGGAACCACCAGGCAGGTGAGGGACACAGGACAGGGCAGGAAGCAGCCCTCTGCCTCGGGGGGGGAGGGCTCAATGGCTCATCACCCCCCTCTGGGAGCAGAATTCTCTTCAAACCCTGCTGTACCTGCAAGCAGGACCGTGTTTAGGCCCCCAGTCTATGCTCAGAGGACACTGGTGTCTGTTCTAAGCAGAACCAGACAGAGGGGAGCAGGTTACAGGGAGCAGCACGGAGCAGGGGGAGGTTTGTCCCCCCAGCCCAACGCCACGGCTTTGCTGCTATTCTCAGAGGAGTTTGTCTGCAGCAGCTCAAAGGGATCTGCCCACTCGCTCAAAGGCAAGGTCAGGCCCCAGCTGGTAGATCTGCCTGGAGAGGCTTATGAAGGCGCTGCTCTTCGGGGGTGCACCACGTGCCGCTGCTGATGGCAAAGCACTGGCTGGCTGGAGTGCTGGCACTGTCTTTGAGGGCACGCACAGGGAAGAAGGAACTTAACTGCCAGCAAATCGTGGAACTTGCACCACTCTGGCTTGACCTTCATGAGAGTCAGGTCTTTTCAGCCAACTCCTGTATAAATTGTGGAATTATGTCCCCACCTCAAGAAGCCCTGCCCCTTCCCACCCCATGGCCCAACAAGCAGCAACGTCCACTGCCAGGACTGCAGGGGACTAGAACATCTCTCTGATATGAGGAGAGGCTGAGGGACCTGGGTCTTTTTAGTTTGGAGAAGAGAAGGCTGAGGGGGGATCTGATCAATGCTTATAAATACTTCAAGGGAGGGTGTCAGGAGGATGGGGCCGGTCTTTTTTCAGTGGTGCCCAGGGACAGGACAAGAGGTAACGGGCACTAACTGGAACATAGGAAGCTCCACCTAAACATGAGGAGGAACTTCTTTCCTTTGAGGGAGTCTCCTCTGGAGACATTCCAAACCCATCCGGACGCGTTCCTCTTCCACCAGCTCTGGATGACCCTGCTTTGGCAGACGGTTGGACTAGATGATCTCCAGAGGTCCCTTCCAACCCCTACAGTTTTGTGATGCTGTGAAAGGCAGGTACCTGCTGGAAAGCTTGGTTGAGGTGTCCTTGCTGGAGCAGCTGAAGGATGTGAGTTTGCTGAGACTGGAAATCCAGGTGAGCAGAGGGAATGGGGGTCCCGGCTGCTGAGCGCATCGCCTGGACAATGCTGGAGGTGACAGCCGCTTGCTGCTCCTTCATAGCCAGGCTCACTTCTCCTTTAATGACCCTCTGCACCTGGGCCAAAATAGACTCCTGCATGCTAAAAAAAAAAAAAAGACAAACCCAAAAGCATTTGCTGAAAATTAAGTGCTGAGGGACTACATTGCAAAAAGCCAGCGAGAAAGCATGGGCTTGCTTATTGTAGTGTGGCTCCCAAAGGGTTAATACAAATTGCTCAGAGGCACAGGCATCAGAAACGCTGCTGGCAAGGCAGCTCTGTGGCCAACAACAACCCAGCGTCCCTGGGTGCACGTGGAAGATGCTGGGATTCTTTGTGGGGAAAGCGATGTTGGAAAGCGATGTTTCAGGAAACCAAGTCTCTCGTTACTCGGCATTTTAAATCCCGGATGTCTCTGGCTCACAAGCACGGCTCCTGCGCTCCGACCTCATCCCCAAACGGCCCCAGCTTTCTACACCACATCCGCTAGGTGCAGTTTCCCAGCCTGCAGCTGACACCTTTACAAGGAGAAGACGCTTCCACCGAGCCCGTGACTTCTCCCCAGAAGAGCGGTTTGCAGCGCGGGCTCTGTTGCTGGGCGTTACACCATCGCCCCGAAGGTGGGACTGCACCCTCTTAGGAAGGGTACAAAACATTGAACCTACTCTACCATAGGAAGAATAGCAGGACTTCCCTGGGAGCAAGCACAGCCCATGCAACCAGAATTTAGTCTGGGAGCCTTCCTGGCAAGCCTGGTCTGCACAGAAGACCCCGATGGGCTCTGACATAAGTTCTAGTGGCTTAAAATAGGAGCATTCTGCCCCGCAGGTGACCACCCGCCAATCTTAATGAGCACAACCTACCACCAGCTTCATGGCGTGAACGTGCTGAAGGCACCGCTGGAATCATCTCTTGAAAACAGGATGGCCAAGCAGGAATTGCTGCAGAGCAGCTGAGGGGACAGAGTAGCCCACAGAAACCGTTGGTGTGCCCGAGGACACAGAGTTAAGAAGAAAAGCCTTCAAAAGACCTGTTCTGAAATGATCTTCAGGAAAGGTTCAGACTTGAGTGTGCTTATGGGCTGCCTTAGATCCTCCTGTCCTCCAACATGCACTTAGGTCCTCCTGTCCTCCACATGGGACTGTGTGAGGAGCAGGCCCTGAGCTCCCTAATGCAGCAGCAACAACACACTGGGTTGTTAGAAACCTTCTGTGGTCTTCATTTTGTGCTCTAGAGGCACCAGTTACACCAGCCCACACACTCCGTCACACCGTGCACAGAGCCCACAAGCAGCCCCACGGTGGAAAACAGCTTGTTTCCACAGCTACGCAGGGAGAGGTTTTGGTTACACACGTGTGTACCTCTCACTGATGTCTCTTTCCACAAGCCCAGCCGCCAACTTACTTGCCCACGATGATATGGAGCTGATGCTGCACCTCGGCATGGACGCTGGCCGCGACGCTGGCCGCCAGCTGCTCGGTGCTGCTCTGGAAGGTGCTGATGAGCTGCCGAAGCTGATTCAGCAGCGGGTCCCGGGCCTCCTGTTCTCGTACCTTCTTGTTCTTCAAGTGAGTCTCCAGCTGCTGGATATCTGCAACAACCAGAGGATGTTTGTGCCATCGGTAGCTGTGGAGATGGGTCAGGGCAGGAATCCAGCTGGAGGCTCTACATGTTCTCCAGCAGAACCGATTCCCGAGCCCGTGTCCGAGCGCGGAGAGTACATGAGCCTTGTTCTGGGCTGTTACACTGACCCAGAAACCCTGCTCCCGGCCTCCCCATCCAACGGGATTACACGAGACAGCAACAAAGCCACAAATTCCCTTGAGACAGACCTTTACAGGCACTGTTTGTTCAGGGCAAGATAAAGGCAGGAGTGAGGGTAATGCATTTCGCACACAGCCCGAGTTGTGATCTGCATCAGTGATGGGGTTCAATGCCAATGAAGAAAGAGGAGGAACATTTCTGACCCCCCCCGCCCCCCCCCCCAAAAAAAAATCATGTCTGCAGAGACCAAAAAACTGTATTTTAAAATATCTTATGAACTGGTCTGATCAAAAGGGAGAAGAATATAAGCTCTATTTACTTGTGGGAGACTTGTATGGAAAAGGAAGGATGAAAAATAAACTGCAGCTGAAGACATTGCAGAATTACAGACAACAGAAGTCCCTGTGCCACCATTAGCCAACTTCAGGCCTCCTCAGAAACCAGCTCTGCAGAGTAATGCCTGCCTGGGCCTCCCAGGGGGCCGAGGAACTGGATCCTGAGCCTAAGACCAGGAAAGATCTTCTCCAGTGCACCAGTGTACAATTTTCCATACTTAAGACTTTTCTTTTTTCCAGCCTGACCATGTCTACACCGTTCCACCACTATTTAACCTCTGATCATCCCCATACCCTTCTCTAAACATCCCCCAATTCCATTACCCCTCTGAAATGAGGGACTGGCTGCAGGACTGCTAGTCTGTCCATCACCTTCCCAATGACAGCACGGGGTAACGCCACAGCTGGGCTTTTCTACTCAAGAGACGAAGTCACAGAGTCAAAAAATGAGGCCAAGCATTTCACTGCACAGGCTACAAAGACCAGAGGTGAATATCTATTCTGACAGCACTATCCACAGAACACTCCTCACTCCTGCTTCCGTGTCCTAAGTGTGAAATGGAGCATGTGGGTGGGCTAAGAGGTCAAACAGTCACCACTGAAACTCTGAAAGGCAAAGACTTAAGAAAAGGCAACCTTGTTGTCAGCCACCAATGCAAATATGCTGTGCAGAGAGAAGAAAACCTACTCACATTCCTGTGTGCCCTGCTTGAAGGTGTCGTTGATTTGCTGGAACATGGACTGGCAGCTCTTCTCGAAGGCTGGCAGCACGACGCTCTGAAAGGCTTCCCTGTAAGCTGCCTGGATCGGCCCCTGCAGCGTATCAGCCGTTGCCCTCACGACAGCATCTGTGAGGTTCTTACAAGCACACCCAGAAGAGATTTCAGAGAATTAGCAACAGCATAAAAGATGTGAACAAACACTGCAGGTCCCTGCAACACACCCACACCAGACATAACGGCCAAGGTCAGTCACAAGCTTCTGCTTCCTGAACAATGTAGGAACAGAGAACAAAGCAGAGAGCAGAAGACCCAGTCAAACTTCCACCACTGGGCTGATCGAGATGGCCCTAAAATCGCTCCTGTAGTGAGAATCTCTGCTCTAGTAGAAAATGAACAACTTGGTAAATAAAAGAAAGGGCTAATGAGGCAAAGCGAGCAGGGAATACACAACGAGCTCGCTCTCCTGTTGAGACCAGGGCAAGAGCTTTGACTATGGGCTGCTAAACTGACCTTACCTAGAGACACAGATGAGAGGAAGAGATATGAGGAGTCATCACCCAGGCAGATGACAACTCAGTGTCCCCAGTAAAAGCTGCAGTCTGGTTCTCCTTACCTTTGATTTCACTAGCTTGGTGATACTCTCCTTCAGCGTCCCCTCAACAGCAGTGAGCTTGGCGGCAATGGTGTTACTGAGCTGGCCAGCGATAGGGTCCATGCTCTTGGAAATGCCTGGGCACAACACAAACACGTCAACGGTGCAGCTTTAAGCCTGGAGTCACACTTCTAAACCCAAACCAGAAAATGGAGTCAAGCTCTTCTTGAATATTACACAGCAAGGGGCAATGCTCACCAGCTCTGGGGTGGGAAGCTAAGGTTGGACATTAGGAGAAACTTTTTGCCAGGAAGGTGGTACAACTCTGGAAGCCACCAAAGAAGCTATGGAATCTCCAGCCTTGAAGGTTTTTAAGACTTGCCCAGGCAAAGTCACAGCTAACCTGATTTAGAATAGTGGGTAGCCCTGCTTCAAGCAGAATGGTGGACACTTGTAGCTTCAGAAGGCTTTCCCACCAGCATTTTTCTGAACGTTTCCTTACATGGATGGTGCCACTGTGTCAAGGAAGGGGAAGGACAAGTTTTAAGTTTGCTCCGGTCAGGTCTCAACATTTCCAAGCCCATCAGCTTCTTAGTTTTCCTCCACCAAACAGACTCCAGAAACTTTATGGATTATACCACGTTCTCCAGAAAGGCCTCACCTCTAGGAGCCTCATCCTCCTTCCAAGCCACAACTCCTTTTCCCAGATTTCATCAGGGCCCACAACAGTTTAAAGTGCAATTACTAGTCCTCACGTAACCTAACTCCTACTTCATATAGCAGCAAGACTTTCACACAGCATGCTTCCAGTCCCTACAGGGATAACTGTAGGGATCCACCTCCAAAACCTCAGCAGCACCACTCACACTGGGGCACGGTCTTCTTCATCTCCTCGCGAATGGTCCTCTCCAGACGGTTACAGACAGCAGTGGAAAGGGCCTGAGAGAGCTGCTGAGACAGATGCTCCTGGAGCTGCCCATTGCGCTGCTGTCCTTCCGTCAGTGCCCGGTCTAGTCTTCTCTCTAATGAGAACGCATGTTAAGGAGCACAAAGAACACATTTCCTCCACCACTCCTGTCCACAAAGATGGGACACCAGCCTCACATCCAGAGGCTCAGCAAGAGCCAATTTGTGGCTCTGGTGAAAGAGGGTTCTATATAATGTTGCTGATGTGTTTTTAACAGCATGGTGCTCTTAAACAAATGATCAGAGGGGAGAGAGAGAGGAGCTCTGGAAGGCATGGTAGAAAAGCCAAACAGCTAAAAGAAGCTCAACAGTAGTGTTCACTATTAATTGTGGGTTAATTTAGCTGCCCTGTAGGCAGCTCATTCCCACACAGCCACTCACTCCTCTGCAGTGGGATGGGGGAGAGAACAGGAAGGGTAAAAGTGAGAAAGCTCACGGGATGAGATAAAGACAGTGTAACAGGTAAAGCAAAATAAGGAATTCATTCACCACTTTCCATCGGCAGGCGGGTGTTCAGCCATCCCCAGGGAAGCCGGGCTCCATCACACGTAATGGTGACTTGGGAAGACAAACACCATCACCCTGAATGTCCTGAATGTCCACTTCCTTCCTCCTCCTTTCCCTCAGCTTTCTATTGCTGAGCACAGCGTCATACGGCACAGGAAGTCCCTTTGGTCAGCTGTCCTGGCTGTGTCCCCTCCCTGCTTCTTGCCCACCCCCAGCCCATCGCTGGTGGAGCCGTGCAAGAGAGAGAGAAGGCCTTGACAGGCAAAAACATCAGTGTTTTATCAATCTTGGTTTGCTCACAAATCCAAAACATACCAGCACATGAGCTGCTACGAAGAAAATTAACTCCATCCCAGCCAAAACCACCACAGAAACCACAAAGCCCTCATAAAAAGGGGCTCATTAAAAAAACAAAAAAACAAAATCTCATAAAAAGCAAATTGGTAAAAAAGTTTCTACAGGATGGAATTGGTGGACATATAGTGCATGGGAGCAAACCCAGGCTTAATAAAAGCTCATCATGCCTCATGAAGCAACCAAGCTCTCTGAAGGAGCCAACACACAAAAGATGCACGTGCATCTTAGGGAAAAAAACCAAACAAACCAAAACCCCCAACAAAACAAAGAGCGCGAAGGCAATTCAGCTGCTGACAAAATTCAGTGCAGATATGAAGTTGTGCCGATAGCAAAAAGTTATTCTAATATTAAAATACAGGTCCAGATTCCCAACTTCAGTAAAAAGCTACCTGATTTATCTATGAAAATATCAGCTTGGTGGTCAAAAAGGAAAAAAACTAGACTAATTAATAGAGAAAACAGAAATCATTGTAACGTCACAGAAGTTAAGAGTGGTTTCAGACGCTAAACAGGCTCAGTTTGGGGAACATGACCAAATTCAGTACCGCAAAAGATGTACAGGAACTGACTACTCACAAGACAATAAAAATAATTGGATACCAGGTTTGAAAACACCAAAAGAAAGATTTTCAAATAACACATAACAGACCTGTGGACCACCAGGTGTATATATAGGCACAGGCAAGACAATTCTACACTCAGCTATGCGATACGGCAGTCTGATCCTATTTCTGGTGCAAATAGTGACTTGCCTTGAGGAGGAAAGGAAGGAAAGGACCATCCCCTAATTGCTGCTGTGCAACTGGCCACTGCCTGACACAGCATAACGAATTAGGTGCACCTCTAGTCTACTCCAGCGTCGCAGCACTTATGGCCGTAATGGGTAACTAGATTCAGTGGCACAAAGAAAGTATCAGTTCTTCTCTGTTCTGAGTTTCTTGCCCTTAGAAAGGGACTGAGAGGAGCTGAAATAGTTACACTGCAGCCAGGCGTTTTTACTGCACCTACGGCCCACGCCACCAAGCTCCCTGAACTGCCTTAGCTCTCCTCACACGTCTCCAGCCTGCCCGCACCCTTCCACTCAACTCCCACGCAACATCGGCAAACAAGGATACGCTCCTGCTCCTGCTGGGAGTCAATCACTCTCTCCACGTGGCCCATAAGGGAGCTCTGAATGGCATCAAGGTGATCAGTGAGTCTCTGCAGCAGCTCCATCTGGTTCTGACGCAGCTCAGAAAGCTCCCGCTGTTGGCTCCTCAATATGCACATCAGCTCATCCTGGAACTCGGGTGTCACCTAAGCGTGGAGAGGACAAACACTCATTTCTAACAGGACTGGAGGTCAGTCAAGCTTTCTGCTAGGCATTAAGTCCATCCCTGTGCCTAGGACTCAAGTGTAACAACACACAAAGCAGAAAACGGGGCCAGCTTAATACTTATTTCTATGATTTTGTCCGAAGAAATAAACTGACAAAGCAAGGTACACGAAGTTCCCACGTGGAATTCATAAACCGTTGCTTAAATTATCCTCAATTGTTTAGATTCAAGACCCTCTGGCATCTAAGAGAAAACAGATCCTATTCACTTTTGGCCATGTACTGAGAGAGTGTTTAGGCATCTGAATGTAAATAATGACCTCAAACACTTAAGAGAAGAGCTGTGCAATCAGTAGAGTAAGAAGGAGGTTTCTTGCAGCACTCTTTCAGCTCTTTCACTTATTTATGAATAAGTGGAGAAGTATACATCTGGAGAAGTATACATCTACAGTCTGCTGTCTCTTCACCTGCTCAAAACATCTAAAAGAGACAGTTTCAAGAAGCTGGGGTGCTGCAGGGGATCACGGTACTGCAAGGACCTGGGATAAACTTTCCCTCCAGGCTTTGGTAACGCAATAAATAGAGCTGAAGCATCTCGCCCTTGGGACGGGCTGCAGAGTCACTCTGACTCACCTGGTTGTTAGATGATCTTGGAGACTGGTTCACATCCCTGGAAATAAAGAGAAAAAGCAGTCATCCAATTATGTCAATTAACTGCTCTTATTATCCAAGCCTTCTGCCAAAACAGATCACGCATTTTACAGTTGCTTTAGATTTTACACTCCAGCTCATGCTGGTGTTTTGCCTAGCACAACATGAAGAGCAACAGCAAGGCGATGAAATCCCAGGCCTTACAGCGGCCACGACTCCATCGTTTGCAGGATCCACAGGCCCTGGAGCTCCTTACAGGCTGATCCCTTCGCAGGGAGGAGATTGGAACCAAGTCTTAACGTTACAAAGAAAAACGTGTGCTGATTTTTCAGTTTTGTTGAAATTCAAAGCCAGGGAAGGCTTTGCCAAGCCAGTTTTGAAGGTCTTCTGATATTTCATAAAGGAAAAACAAGTACTCCTTTGTTAAATACAGAATTAATAAGCTTCAAACAATCTAGAATGATTCCAGCTCTCAAGGTAAAGAAACTAGTGATTGCATTCCAGAGTATAGGGCAGAATAAAGAAAATCACCAAACTGATCCACTAATATTGCACGTCTCCATCACAGTCAAACCCTCCCAGAAGGGAAGTACCCATTTGTTGTTCCCAGAGAGCATCCATTCAGCAACTTGAAAAGGACTGAGGCAGGAAAAAGGAAAGGCGTTTCTGATGCTAAGAGTTTCTGGGTGGCACAGTGCAGGACCACAGCCAGAAATTTAACACCATAGCCCATCTTTGTTGCAATCTGCACAGCTAGAGATCCAAATTGTGGAGTTATGGGAATTCAAGAGGACAGAGAGCCCCACGCAGAAGCTGTGCTGCTCTCCTCACACTAACACAGACGGGTTGATCTAATTTCCCATGGGCAGACCTTTCCAGTCATCGATTTTCACTTACAAGACATTCATATAGGCACATTTAGAAACACAAAAAAGCAGCAAGCAGGTAACAAACAATCCATATTGTGGAACAAGGACACCGTGCCAACGTTCAGAAGCCAACCAGCGATGGGGGCCCCATTAAGCCATACTCACAGCGTCACAGTTCCAATGAAGCCATCACTGAAACTGGCAAATGGATCCAGTGTGTCCCTCCCCAACGTGCAATTCACCTCCCACACATTCTTCTGAAGCCCAGGCTGTATTTTGGATTTTGAGTCCTGGCTGGAAAGGTGGTGCTGAACCTACTCCCGTGTCCCGGAGTGGTAGTCACCGTCTGAGTAACCAGCAACATTTTTTGGGCGGGGGGGGGTGGTTTACTGCCATTTGCAAAATGGGGCGAGGGTTGGGAGCACCTGGCCGCAGCCCAGCCTCAGACCCTAGTCTCACTGCTAGTGGCTACAGCAGGTTGTGGCCCTTCACAGCTGGTCCCACAGCCACCAGTATTCTGGCAAGCCCAGCATACCCGTCATCTTTCTTGCCCTTCCGCTTTAGCTTTGGGGAAGCCCGGGGGGATGCCTTGGCTTTCCAGTCCTTCACAGGCAGCCTCTGCGTAGACGCTTTGGCACCAAATCCACCTGACGTAGAAGCCAAGCTTGCAACTTCGTCATCATGGTCACTACGAAGGAACAGCAGGGGAGAGGACATCACTCGCAATACCCGACAGTGTCAGCCTTCGCTAAGGGGAGGGGACTCACACTCTGCTCCTCATCCACACACAGCCAGCATCACGCAGCTAAGGACACCTGCCACCTTGATTTTTAACACGGGGACCTCTACAGAGCTCAGGACATGCTGTTCGTTTGGACTCGGGTCTGCCCAGGCTGAGCTCCAGCCCTGCACAGTGACCTGAAGGTCTCTGCATTAGGGACAACTGTGGTGGAACGATGCCCATCCTCGCTGCATACACACACTAGCACGTAAGCCCTAGGACGTGACACTGACCCAGCAGGAAACCCAAGCACAGCATCTCCTTACAGCTTTACAGACAGAGAAAGCACTCAACGCAGCAAGTATTGTGGGAACAGAGGAGAATCAGGCTGAGCCCAGGAAGAGCGTGATCCTTGGTACCTTGGAGTCTGTCAGCTGCTCATCAGTCAACCAACACAGGCTGCACACGTCAGTCTGAATTGTGTGGATTATGAATCAACCCTCAGCAATCATAGAATCATAGAATGGTCTGGGCTGGAAGGGACCTTAAAGCCCCCCCAGTGCCACCCCCTGCCCTGGGCAGGGACACCTCCCACCACACCAGGTTGCTCCAAGCCCCCTCCAACCTGGCCTTGGACCCCTCCAGGGATGGGGCAGCCACAGCTTCTCTGGCCAACCTGGGCCAGGCTCTCACCACCCTCATAACAAATTTCCTCCCTACATCTCATCTCAATCTCCCCTCTTCCAGTTTAAAACCGTTCCTCCTCCTCCGGCTCCCCTCCCTGATCCAGAGTCCCTCCCCATCTCTCCTGGAGCCCCTTGAGGGACTGGAAGGGGCTGGAAGGTCTCCCCAGAGCCTTCTCTTCTCCAGGCTGAACCCCCCCAACTCTCTCAGCCCCTCCTCCCAGCAGAGGGGCTCCAGCCCTCCCAGCATCTCCGTGGCCAGAGGCCAAACAGGGATGAGCTTGGTTGCCAGGCACACAGAATGTGCCCGCAGAGCTTTAGGGTGGCTCCCGAGGGAGCAAAGATGTCAAAAGCAAGAAACTAACTCCTGAGATACTCTCACTGCCTTATCTAGGGCACAATATTTGGAAACTCATCCCTTAATAGGTTTTCACTGGCAATTAAACCAAGCTTGGCCCATGCTCTTAGAAGCAGCACAGTCAGACCTTTCCCTGTGAAGAGTAAGTTGGACAATGCCCAGAGGCCACTCTTGTGACCATCTGAAGCCATCAGAACGTTACAGCAGCTGGACTGCAAACACACACGAAGTCAGGAGACAAAGCGAAGACATTCACCCCACACGTGAAGGCTTGCTGGGGACAGAAGCACAAATGCAGCCTGAGCTGGGTCCATGCGGGGCGAGAGAGGGGGCTGAGCACTCGGGTACCTTTGTTCCGCACTCGCATCCTGGCTGTCGTGCTGCAGCAGGTGGTAGCTGTGTCGATGGTAGGAAGAGCTCTTGTGCTTTTCTTCAACTTCATCCCTTGGGCTAGAGGAGGAGGAAAAAAAAAAAAAAAAAAAAAAAAAAAAAATACCATCATAAAAGTCTCTTTCAGCTTGGGTATTTGCTCGCTGCACTTCTCATGGGAGATCCTGATAGGTCTAACCCAACAAAAACCCCACACCTATGTGCAGAGATCCAGAGAGTGGCAGGTGGTGTTTAGGAGCACTAAACACTCTACTTTCTCCATGTGTTTATCTGGAGGCCTAAAGAAGGAAGCAGCAGCTCAGCTATTCTTCAGGCACTAGCCAAGAACAGTCTCCCAAGACATCTACGCAAGCCAGGTAAGCCACCACTCAAAATGGGTAGTAGAGTGCACTTCAGTGAATTGCACCATCTTGGGTCTGGTTTTCCTCGAATAATACTGATCACTGGGTCAAAAGCCATCAGTGTGTCTTAGTTCTTTCAGGTGTCTGAGGAAGCGTGCAAATTTGATGGGTTAACTCTACCAGAGAGAACGGAATTGTAACAGTGAATTCAGTCCGAGCTTCGTAACGATTTTGAAAGCAAATTGCAAGTGCTGCTGAGCTGTGAACTAGGTCTGCCTGAATTCAGCTTGCAGCTCAGACACAAGGCAGCACTTGTTACTTTCATACATGCTGCTGGGTTGAGTGAGCTGGAACGTGAAAAGAAAAGGAAAAGGAAAAAAGAAAAGAAATCTCTCAGATCCAGAGATATCTGATCTAATATTCCAATATGAAGAATTCAAAGACAGAGTGATATTGAGGGGAGTTGCAAACGCCTACAGAAGCATTTTCTCAACTTCAAATTATGAGAAAAAGCAAAAACACTGTGTAGAGACACAGCCTCAGTGCCCTCCCCAGAGCCATCAGAATGGAGACTGTTTCCTGAGGCAGCATCCCCAGGTGCAGAGGCTTGTACTGGTTTTATTTCCAGAGTACAAAAAAACCCAAAAATATACTATCTCAAGTCTCCATTCCCAGGTGAACATGAAGGCCAATAAATTAGACTTTTCACCTTCTTAAGAGAGATCCTTTATGCTGCAAGGGCTATGAGGGAGCACAAATTGTTAGAGCTGGCCTAGGAAGTGCAGGACACTGCATACACAGACCAGGCACAAAGGAAGGTTGAATCATCAGATCCTTTAAGGAACGGGGTGGGATGGAGAACTGTTCTGGTTTAAACACAATGTAAGAGCTTTACACCAAGTTAGCAATTTGGCAAGTGCAAATAAATTGCCCTAAGCAAGACAAACCCAAGTGATTACCTGTCTGCCATGCTATTCCTGGTTTCTCTGGTTATATCAGGAGCTGCCGGCCACGGCTGACTCACAGCACTGTCAGAAGATGCATTTTCCTGAGTTAAAGCAGTCTCCAGTAACGATGGAGCATTCAGTCTGTCCACCTCCACTGGAGGCATGTCCAAAGAGTGGTGGCTGTGCTCGGAACTGTGCCGGTTCCTTGGAGACAGTAAATGCAAGGCCGAGGCAGCGGATGCCATACTGTCTGGGTGGTGACTGGGCTCCAGGACCTCCGCTGGGAGCCCAGACGGAGCCGCCGCAAAGCTGCGCTGCAAGGTCTCGGAAGCAATCTCTGGAATATCTTGGGACATGGCTGTAGAAGCAGAGGAAATGACGTCCGGAGAGCGCTCGCGGGTGGGAGAAGCCTGGGGCACCACCAAGGGCTCCACCTCCTGCAGTTCCAGCGCTAGAGAGGGGTTTCCTGGTGCGACCTGAATACAAAAATCAAACAAAGGCCTTCAGCGTAACGTGGAGACAACTCAAGAGCTCCTGGTACTTTACACCAACCACCTCTGGAAACAGCCGGCTGTATCCTTTCCTCCCGTGATCCCTGTGCTCCCACTCTGTTCAGTAGACGGAGAAGGGCCCCAAAACTTGCAATGGACTCTTAGCCGAGCTGACAGCACACTTAACACAATGCTAGGAACACACTATCCAAAGAAAACGGAGCACTCTGCTCCAGGATCCCTTCTCTTTGAGGGAAAAAGTTAACTTTAACATTGAACATCTCCTGATGTTCAATGTTAATTGAAATAGACCGAAAGTCTATTTCAACTTCAAGATTTGGTCATAGTCTGTTTCACATCACACCTGGAAAGAAAAATTTAGGAATAGGAAATTATTGTTTCAGACCTGTAAGACCAGCAAGGATTAAGAAACCTTTCCAGGTAGCACTGTCTCCTAACAGAAACCATTTCAAAACATCGTGACAGCACAAGCTAGAGCTGTCTCTCATTTTCAGAGACGTGCTGGTTTATACCAAGGTCCAGTTCTAGTAACATGGGTAAACCTGGCTGCAGATCTGTGCCCCCAGAGGGCAGCTGCTGGCCCTGTTATTATCACAGAGAGAGGTCCCTTGGCCACCACGAGAAGGGAGGGAGCAGCATTTGGAGCCTTACTGGAACCGGTGCCTTTGGTGTCAACTTGTCAGGGAGGCCTGGGATAAGAACTGAATGGCTCCTAGGGCTCGTCTGGAGACTGCTGCTACTGCTACTCAGCGTGAGGCTGGTGTCCAGCTGCATCTTGGGGCTCACGGTCAAGTCTTCCGATGGCCTGCACAAATCAGAGACACAAACAAATCAAGCAGGCCAACCTAATTATACAGATCTGCATCAAACACTCGAGCTGAGGAGATGGCATCCACAGACTCGAGCTGAGGAGCCCAACCCAAACTTCGCTAGTGTTCTCCAAGCCCTTGTTCTTTCCACTGTGGTCATTCACTCACTGTCAACTACCACCTGCATCTCCTAGTCCCTACACAGCCCAAAGAGAGACCGGGTGGGAACAAAAAAAAAAAAACAAAACAAAGAAGAGCATCACGATCTCTTATAATGGGAGGTGTCAATGAGAGAAGGGGCCTGTTGTATCTTCAGTTCACTGTATGGAGTTTAGGGAGAAACAGGACAGTATGAAATAGGTCTTTATCCTTTCCCAGCCCCCAGAAGGGAAGTTTTCCCCTCCTATGCAGCCCAACCCACCTCATCACTAGTAAGATTTTCCTAACAGTCCCAATTATCTTGTCCTTGGTGGCTGCAGCGTTCTCCTACCTGTAAACAACGACAGCCCTTTGGGAGAAGCATATAAAGCAACAAAACTGAGATGCGCTAAGGGAATCCCTATGAGGCACAAACCAAACACTATTGTTGGCCCCTTGGATGACAACAGGCAGGCTCCAAGCTGCACCAGAGATGCAAACAGTTGCCCATGTAGGGACTCGGGCCAATTTCTAACTCTGGTTACAACCTCCTCTCCTACAAGACATGCTACAGCTCTGCGTCACCCTGAAGGACAGTATCAGGTCAGCTGCAGATGTATTATTTAACACACATGCTGTTTACCTGGGCATAGAGGCATCCGTGACAGAAGTGCTGCTCATGGCTGTGACTGCCGTCAGGGAACTGACACTGCTGCCAGGAGATACAGCAATCTGTAAGAGAACACACAGCCGTCAGGATGTGACAGGAGAGTCCAACAGCAGAACTGGACCTGAGAATGCTGGCTCCAGAAGAACTCCTTTGACGAAGGGGGAATAGAAAAAAATACAGGACAAGTTCTAGTGCCAGGGGGCTCAGATCCTGGTCAAAGGTAAGCCCAATACAAACTCATCACGTGAGTCACAACTGCCTTCATTGAGCAATTGCTCTCCCAAAACGAAGCGTCATTCTGCAGGGCTCAGCACCAGATCCCCATTCTGTTCTTTGAGCTAGACTTTGTCAAGCTCTGCTGCCATGAGCGAGGCCAGAGCCTGTGCTGGGTTTAGGCCCTGCACTGCCGACAGACGGAAGGAGAACACTCCAACACAGAAGAAGAGGTACTGCTCATCCAGCCAGATGACTAACAGTGAAGAGCACGGGTGTATATGCTGGCCCCCAGTGCTGCTTTTGGCTACCAGAAATACCTACAGAGAATACCAACATCAGCACACAAATACTCAGCTGGGAAAGCCACTTTGGCCAGTCTTCTTGCACTTGACGCTGCTTATGGCAGAGAGCAGAGACTGAGCTAAACAACTTCTCTCTCCTCCCTTGGGACATTATTGCATTGGGAAGGCTACCCATCCTCAGGCACAAAATTAACTTCTACACTCAGCAACTCTCTAGCAACATCAAAACCTTTAGGAGGAGGTTAATTTATTCTTTCCTCCTCAAGCTGTTGCTGGAGTGGCGCTCTCTCATCAGTCAGCTCAGCACATCTCCAAGCTGTGGTGACAACGAGACGTTCCTCCCCTGGAGGAGGATCTCTGCCTTTGGATGGGCACGTGGAACGCTGCTCACAAGCACTCTCCTCTGTGCCCGCGAGAACCACACCAGCACGGCAAATAACTGCTGACAGCCCATTTTGCACGGGGAGGCAGAGAAAACACAAACACCGCAGCTCCTCACTAGGACAATCCACACCTTGTAATTATATTGCAGAGCACTTTTTTAAAGGATGAACTTTTTAAAAATGCTTGTTAATTAATGTGTACTCCCATTCTAAAAGCACATGGAGAAAGCTACAGAGCCTTAAATTCAGTACAGAGGCTCGGAAGCAGGTTATAAAGCAAGAATATCTGAATAGGTTTAAGACAAACTAACGTGACATTTGGATGAAGAATGGTGAAGAAACAGTGAACCCCTGCACTTCTGCTTGTTGGCATAACCCAGAAGGGGCAGCAGAACTCTGTACAGTCAGACAGATGCATGCTGCCAGTGCCAGGCAGCCTCTAGAAATGCCTGGCCGGACCCCAAGGTGTGTGACACAGCACTGTTGGCCATGCACAGGTTCACATTTTCTAAATGCTCCATAAGAGCTCCACTGCAGAGTAAATGCTTCCTTATGGCTCTTCACCACCACACTTTGCTATCCTTTGCAGAGATCACCAAATCCCAAGGAACACTTCACATGCTTCCTGATACTAAAATTCCTGGTGCAAGCGCAGCAGATTTGCTTTCTGTGGAGGTTAAGGCCTGCTGAGATAGCTTCAAAAAAGCCCCCGAGCTACTGGATCGACAATTTGCAGATCTCGTGCAGAAGATGTACACCTACCTGGCTGATCATTTCAGACATTCATTTCCCCAGCATCCCACCAGACAGGATATGCAGAGATGACATATTTTCTTCTATTATCGTTATATCACAACCCCAAACAGCATGTGCAAACCAGTCTGCCAGCTTAGACACGGTTATTTATCAAATCCATATTTCTACATAACACAGCTATGTCAGCAGTTTTTACACAGCACTTGCAACAAAAGCTTAGCCCAGTGTAGCATTTTAGATGTGCCAACACGTCTTTACTCAGTTTGGTTCCATGGACAGAGTTTCCTGTGTGCTCTGCGTTCAGCTGGCACGGCCCAGGAGAGTCATCGCAGTCTAGAAAAAGTTCCCAAAAGTATCAAAATCCAAACCCACCGCTTGTACCATCAGTAACAGTGCTGCTCTCGGGTTACCTGTTGAAGAGATGTACTCGGTGTCATGAACGCATCCGGAGTCATCAGCTTAGGCTTGGCATCGTTTGAGAGAGAGAGGAAGTCTGCTGGGACGGGCAGGTCAGCAATGCGCCGCAGGTCTGGCTGAGAGCCATGCACCGAGCCTTTTTCAGATCCCAGCCCTTCTGCACTTAGATCAGCCATGTGGTCTGGAAAGGCTTCCAAGGGAGAAATGCAAATCAAGTCACCGGAACTTCTCCCAAAAGCAAAAGCTTTAATTCCACAATGTGTGAAGCTATGCCATCACCTGCCATACTGGATTCCAAAAGAACGAGCGAAAGCCCTGCAACATCCCAATCAAAGCTAAGGACAAGGCAAATCCCATGTTATGCTCGCTCTTTGTAGGTTACACAGTAGATGCTATCAGGTTTTGATAATAAGAGAGCCACGTTTCTTTCTATCTCTAAATGCAAGGCCAGTTCAACACCCACATCCCAGAATGGTGAATGACCTGAAAAGAGGAAGCTACACACAGCCCAGTCCCCTCTGCTGTCACCCTGATCTCTTCCACCTGACAAGAGACAAACGTCAAGTTTCTGGCACAAGTGCCAAATCACCTGGAAAGGTGAACTCAAGCGTGCACCAGGCGTTAGCGCTGCTAACCGAACATGCTCTATACTCACAGCAGGCTCTAAACACGTGGCCTGCTTCAGTAGTCCATATTCAGAATCCTTTGCGCAATCACACCACTCCATTACAAAGATGCACCCAAAGCTGCCCTCCTGCTGCCCCCCCCCCCCAACAACTTTCAAAGGCTCAGCAACGCTGAACGCTGACTTCACACAAGTGCTCACCAAATTCCTCGTGAGAGCTGTGGGAAGGCATGGATGCACTCATGTCAGGGCTATGAAGAGGCTGGAATCTAATCTGCACATCCTGTAGGGCCCTGGAAAAACAAACAAACAAACAAAAAAAACCCAACAGACATCTCTGATTATTTCATGAATCACTAAGAGAAGGCAAAGGCTTGGATTTCTCTTCACGGAACTGATTCCCTCGGAATACGCTTTAGTGCTTTCTCTTGGAATACACTTTAGTGCTTTCTGCCTGTGACAGAAGCTGATCCTCGTCCAGTCGTGTCACCCAGTTCTGGAGCCCAGCACAATTCTTAAGTCTGCGCGTACTCACGGCAACAAAAATACAAGCTTGCAACAGCATCGTGCAGGGCTACTTCTTGCTAAGGCCACACAGAACACACCACAGCTACAAGTTTCTATAGGTCCAAGTAGTTTTGGTTATGAGCAAAAGGAAGTGGTCAGTGAGATTTCTATAGGGGGGTGCAGGATTAGGATGGCCGCAGACAGCTGCCCGTACTCACTTGGTGTGCACACAGAAGAGTTTTATCAGCACGCCTGCTGCTGATTCCACAGCCCCCGCTCCCTGAGCGCCTTCTGCAAACGAGACAAAAGTAAAATAAGAAGCTTGGATAGAAACTGCAGACAAAGTACTAGAAAAACATCACAGCAGATGAACCGGCAGGAGAGAACCAGCACGATGCAGCTTCATCACTTCTCCACTTCAGAGGCGGATTCACCCTGTTAAGGGAAAGTATATCCTACGCTCCCTTCACTTCGTAGCGTGAGAGCAATCAAATTTGCTCTACTCCAGCCAAGTAAGCCTCAAGGAAGGGTGGGGAAAAAAAAAAAAAAAAAAAGATTCCTCACTAGCTAAGTCTGGGACTGCCAGTCTGCCAGGGACTTGTTCTGGGTGTTGAAGTGACTGGTAAGATATATTTTAAGACAGACACACTAGCTTATATCATACACAAGTTCAGACCAGGGCATAACAATCCTTCCTGGCTGTAAACAACCGTCATTATGAAGAGCTCTGCCAGCACTGACACCACTCACCCAGCACCTGTATCGCTCTCACTGCTAAGAAAGCTAAGGAGGCCGAGCAGAAAAGATAAACCTAACTCCCCTTTAAAAAAACTAATAAACGTACTAATCATGTGAGCACCAATCAGGGACCTGAAGTTTCAGTCCCAGTCTGCTCCTGACCTGCTACACGTACCAGTCATTTTCACTTCTGCATTTCAGAACAATATGCCACAAACATTGTCAACAACATGAATTAAGCATCACGTACAATAATAAGCAGAGGGGAGCACACCATTCGGCTGCACTGACGGTCCAGGAATCTTTCTAACAGGAAATACGCTGATGTTATTCAAAGCATCTGTCCACATTTTACTAACAGAAAAGCAGGAGATCGGGAGCAAGCCAAGAGCTGAAGAGAGGCAGTGTGGCGGTGCGCTCTCCCTGTTTTACCCTCTCTTCTCCCTGCTCGGGCCATGGCCACCACAACATCAGTTGCCATAAGTTGCACCCAGATTTTGGGGGATGGCTGGCAACACACCCAAAACACTGTCTGGAGTGGGGACCTAGATATAGTTTTCCCATGAGAATATGACTATAGGTCAATTATCTTACTCTATAAATAGTGGGCAGCCCCAGAGCCCTCGGAGCTCTCCTGTACGGCAGTGGCTGCATGCCAGGATCTCCCCTTTGGTGAGGACACTCGCTTAAGGTTCTGCTCCTCGAGGTTGAGAGATTCCTTGCCACAACAGATTCTTGGTTAGTGACTAGCAGCATGCTAAACTTTGAAATCTTAGCTAAGTGATATAAAGGGTTGATTGCGCATATATAATCCTTTAGCCATAAACTGTTGGCCAAGTCTGGGACTGGGATTGGATCCAGCCGCACCCAAACTCCTCTCTGAGGAGGTCAGAAAGCCAGGGGGTCCCTTCTGAACCTCCTGACTCAACAGGAGGGTCTCCCCGACAGCGTGTCTGACCCTGTCCTCTCTGCAGTAAATAACAGAGTGTACCCTGACATCGAATCTCGTAAAACATTGTCGCATTTACTACTGATTTTGTTAAATCACTGTTTCACCTTTATTTCACTACTTCTCTCTTACGAGTGAAGTTAATCACTCTGCCTGCGACAGGCAGCAACCGAGGAATGCCTGCATGGGACAGTTCTCCACAGGATTCACCACCATGTTCGTTGCAGTAACAGCCAGAAGAACACATCTCGTGTGTTTCTCTGAAGACTCTCCTCTAAAAGAGAGTTCCTGGTTCATTTCTGTTGCAAGAAGCTTTGTGGTTTGGGAATACAAATGGAGATGAACCCCATCCTGTCCCTCAACTCACGTACTGTCCTCACATCTGCCACAGCTCAGGCACAATTCAGAAACAACCAATTAGTTTCTGCGATCCCGTGCTCACACCTCTGATGTTTAATTACATGGGGTTTACTCAAACAAGCAGTCACAGAAATACATCCTTCCGGTTCTTCCAGGAACCCTCTTGCTCCTGCGAGGCTGCAGCAAACTGTGCTAGAGGAGGCTGTCCCCTGCTGGGGGCAATGACGCTATGTGATCAGATAATGAACAGCTAATCTTGTACCTTAATCAAAGCGTCACCTGCACTCACTTCAGCCCTGGAATGCTTTTGTAATAACAGGAACACCTGAGAGGAATTTCTGAGTGATAAGGTGCAATGGCTACAATCTGGGTTGGGAGGTTCATGTTCACATTAGGAATATTTTCTTTAGGAAGGGCTGCAGCCCTGGGACAGGGCACCAGAGCAGAGACAGAAGTGTCATGTTTGGGGCCTTCAACATGCAACTAGATGAAGCTGTAAAGTGACCTAATATGCCACTAGCAATAGTTCTGCCTCGAGCATCAGGTTGGACCAGAGACCTCTCTAGAGGTCTCTTGTAACCAACTCAACTGTGTTTCCCTGAAGTATTGTCGCTGCACAGGAGGTAAGAGAAAAATAACCATAGAATCGTTATGGTTGGACTTTAAGATCATCAAGTCCAACCGTTAACCCAGCAAAGTCAAGTTACCACTAGTCACATCCCTCAGCACCATGTCTGTCCATCTTTTAGATACCTCCAGGGATGGTGACTCCACCACTTCCCTGGGCAGCCTGTTCCAATGCTTGACAACCCTTTTGGTGAAGAAATTTTTCCTAATATCCATCCTAAACCTCCCCTGGCACAACGTGAGGCCATTTCCTCTCATCCTATCACTTGTTACTTGGGAGAAGACTAGCCTTCCATGAGAAAGTCAGAACAGAAATTCTTATCCCACAGCAGCCAGATTCTCTTTGTCACCTACCTACACTCAAGTTGTCATTTTCCTCTTCTGCTGGGAGCACTTCGGTGTGCCTTAACCGACAGCGGCTCACTGCCTGGATACCAAAGCTTAGGACCGGGTGGGTGAGGAGGAACTCTGAGATGGAGCTGAAGTAAGCTTTGCCCTCTTCTTGGTTCTGCATCAGCTCCATCACGTACAATACCTGGAAGAATCAGAAACAGAAAGTCACTGGGCTTTCAGAGCAGACCATGAGTACGTGTGCGTGGGCTACACAGCCTGGCATCTGAACTGGATTTGGAACAATGGAAATAACAGAAGGAATAAAGCCCGGGCCACTTAAATTTGAAACAGAACACCCAAGGGAGCCACATAAAGCACATTCCTATCGGAGTCAATGCCGATCAGGAGCTCAATCCTACTGTGCCCAACATAGGTGTCTCCAAACAAGAGCTTTACTTAAGGGTGAAAAATAATCCTTAACACTCTTTAGGATTAATCAGCTGAATTGTTACCATTTGTCATCTTGCAGTGAAATAGCTGAGGCCAACCTCTGCATTTTTAGCTATTAACATGCAAATCCTAGACCCAGGCAGCAGAACCAGTCAGGCCATTTCCCCTTCTCTCTGCATTACCCACACAGCCAGCAATAAAATGAACCACCTACTTTTCTCTGCACATCGCTCAGTATCAGATATTCAGCAGAGAGGTCCAGGCAGACTTTCAGGCTGGGAAGAATACTCATGGAGCTGAAGATGTCAGGAGAAAAGCTAGATCCACAAATAAGAGGTGCAGAAAGCAAGGTAGATTAGCAGAACCAGAATGACTGCTGTGAAACTGCATTAGTTTTAAAAAACCAACAACTCAAGGAGTTTACAGCCTTATTACGGTGCATCCACCCACCAGAAGAAATACATCATTGCAGAAGTTATTGCTTCACCTACAAGACTTCAGTGGGGAGACCACACTGTAGGATCTAGATTCTGAACATTTAAATTACAGGTGACAATCTGTCATTACTTAAAACGTTCCGTAGTCATAGGAGGACAAGAATCAAGGCTACAGATTAAAAAACAAAAATCCGCTAAACCAAAACAACCCTTCTATAGGTTTTGGACCTTCTGTAGAATGAGGTGGAAAAAACAGCACTCAGCTGTATGCCATATTCTTCTCACTTTAAGAGGGCAATCAAGAAGTGGCCTTACACATCCATGTGATCAAAGAGGCCACGAT
This sequence comes from Calidris pygmaea, assembly GCA_003697955.1. NCBI lineage: Eukaryota > Metazoa > Chordata > Aves > Charadriiformes > Scolopacidae > Calidris > Calidris pygmaea. Next base: position 23,785 of record QJSC01007875.1, read on the forward strand.
CCACCACCAGAAAAGTAAAACCAGGGAACATAATCTGAGTGAAGGGATGGACTAAAGCACAATTTGAACTTCCAGATTCATGTGGCTCAGCAAGTATGTCCTGGATAATTGCTTAAGCTCTGTCAGCATAGCAGCTTCTCATTATTTAAATCAGAAAAAGCAGCAATAGGAAAAGATCCTAGACTGGTTATTGAGTACCTAGTATTTTTACAGAAGAAAGCACTCAAGGTGTGCAATTTTGGAATGCCTCTCCTCATGCTACAGATATGTCTACGCTCTGCAGAGCAAAGCGAAGACAACAAGTCTTGGTAGCACCAAGGAGACTATAAAAGGATCAACATCCCCTGCCTTGCCAAAGCTTCACCTGGCAGCCTGTCACAGCCCTGAGAGCTTCCAACAGACAGGTCAGACTGGCAAAGGAGGAGGCTCTAACTGGGGTTGGAGGAGACTCCTCTGGAGATTCAGGATCACCTTTGCAAAGTAAGTACACCCAGAAATTGAGAGCTTTGGAATGACCCACTGCTCAAAGTAAATCCAACTCTTCAGGGAAGTCAGCACGTCAACACCTACCGGACAGTTTGCAGACACGTCCAAGACACAGTGCACCACATCTTCAGTTCTCTGTTCTGATCAGCTCCTGTGATGAGAAATCTCCAGAAGGGAACCCTGCAGCCACAACAGAATTAAGTCCTCTTTAAGAAGAGCTGGTCCTTCCCATAAAGACGTTTCACAGAAAAGTTCCTCACGAGCTGCCTGTAGCTGGTTTTGCCCAACAGTGTCTTAAAGTTCCTAGAAAAATCTCTGCTTCTGAGACAGATTAGAAACTATTATAGCTCTCAAGAACCCTGAGTCCACAACTGACTGAAGAAAGAATAAAAATTAAAAACCAAAAACTTACTTTTTAGTCAACTGCAGTAGAAATTTGGAGGATAACAGGCTAGTTAAAACTGACCATACCAGAAACCTGGAAGGACTCATCAATTAGAATTCTCATTGCTTTTGTGGAAACGACACTAGAATTAAGGTCACTTTATACTGTGCTCCAGAGCCTCATTTAATTCTCTCTCCATCACTAGAAAACTGACTGCAAAGAAGACAGGACTTGCTCCTGCCACCACACTGATTTTTTTTTTTTTTTTTTTTTTTTTACACAATGCAGTTATAAGGAACCCTCCAAAGGCAGAGTTAGAAGACACTACTAAACTTCATCCAAGTACAGGACTGGGGACTTACTCTGGGTCTTGTTTTTTATGGTTGTCACAGAAGAGCAGGCAGGAAAGAGGCCTCCCATCATGGGGTTTCCACTCATGAAGACACCTAGGAAAGAATCAGAAAAGATTGTGTGTGTAGGGAGTAGTAAATAAGGAATACATAAGGCGGGCTGTGAACACCTTACCCCTTAAGCAAAGACAGCATTAAGCCAGCAGCCACCAAGTGTTACCAGCTTGTAGCTGTCTACAGGCCCATACAGAATAAAGAGATCAGAGCCCATACAGGCACAGATGGACCAAAAAAAATAAAAAAAATTACTTAGTCTGGCATCTCAACAAGGGCACAATACATAAAAGAAGTCAACACCAAGAAGAACAGCTCAGAGCAGTTTTCTGCATTTACAGGGACAGTGCAAAACAGTTTGACTCTTGTTTGAACTCCTGCTCACAGCACAGCTCTTTGCTTTTTTCTTAAGTTCACCAGACCCTGAGTATATGTGATATTCACAATGCCATTCTTCTGCAACAAATTACTTTACAAACATGCACCCTATATCTTTAGAATGTCCTGAGAATGACCTCTGCAGGTAATTCTGTAACAAGGAAATTCTCCCAGACAAAATGCTGCTCTCTGTTCTGAGATCCTTCATTTTCTAACTCTTCACTTACCTTGGCTCGTCTTGCCCCTCAATATAGATTTGCCAGAATTTGACAAAACCATCATGGCTTGCTGTGGCCAACACAGTTCCATCTGGAGAAAGCGCTCCCTCGCTCAGACACTAAACAGAGAAGGGACAAAAGAATCAGAAAAGTAATTTTTAGCTCTTCATGGAGAAAGAGTACTCTCTTCAAACAGGAATTCAACTAACAGTCAGATAGCACAGGAGGTCAGAGCGATTTCTAACAGACATGTCACCAGGCAATTTTGCCCTTCACAGAAGAATTGACAGGACTTTTTCTTTGTAACAATAATAATTAACAACCATCTTTTCCAGACAGCAAACTTGTGCTGCTACTGTTCTTACTGTTACTCATGTTATGAGCAGAGCTCATTTTGTTTTGGGATGTTCTGGCTTTTCACAATCATTATAGATGAAACAATTATGATTGTGAAACAAAGTCATACAACTATTTTATCATCATCCTGTTCAAGAAGTGAGATTGGACCCTTTCCAGTTGTTTCTATTAGATTCAAAATATCACCTGCTGGATACTCAGCTGCAGACCCGGTCCCCTGTACTCACAGATATAACTGTGCTCATTAGGGAAATCATAGAAGAACAAAGATCTTAGGACATCGGGCTTAATTTCCCCCTTCTCATCCGTCAGTAAACCACTGCAGTGTAGAGTGTTCCATTTACCAGGAGATACAACAAAAGAGTTGAAATACAGCTCAGGTTGTCAAACAGGCCCTTGGAAGTACAGATGAGGTTTTTCCAAGAGGTTTTTTCAAAGCAAATGACTACACATTCACTTTGGCTCTTTAGACAAAGGTTACGTACTGACAGCGTGTGCACACAGCCAGCAGGTTGTGGGTGACAGTGTGGATGGGTAAGAAACTGGGGATTTTACAGCCAATTGTCCTAAGAACTGCAGCTCTTGAGTCACTCTAACCCAAAGAAAACTTAAGTGATGTGTAGCAATCACCTATGCGATGGCAGTAAAGAAAGCAAAATAGGTTTATACCGTGCTGTGGCCTTTCACTACGATGAAGCCTTCTTTGATGTTGGGCACTTCCACTGGCCAGGAGCTGTTGTTTGTTCGGATGATGTCCAAATCCCACACCTCTGCCTAGAAAACAAACATGTGGGCACACAGCTTTATTTCTGCAACTATTGGTCTGATCCAGTGGAGAATTTCTTAATCCTCATTTTATGTCCTGACATACCAGCCCAATGGCAAATATGTGACATAAACCTTCCCATTTCCACCTGATGTGGCCAGGAGATGCTTTCCTGGCACCCAGCCATACATAAGTAGAGGCACCTGCTCTTGGTAGTTGTGGTTGTGGCTCACCGAGCCCCCTCCCCTGGGCACTGGCTCAGCCTGAGCAGCCGGGTGATGTCTCTGGCTCTCCACACTGTCTCTAGTGGTCCTCGCCGTTTGATGGCTGGAAAGTTATCACTTTCCATCCTCCTGAGGTCCAGGGAAGGATCAGCATGACCTCAGAACAAAGGAATCCCACATCTCATATGATGGAAGGATCCCCAGTAGGGACCAGACAGAATCCTCTACAACTCTAACCCTATCGGGTCTTTCCTTCATTAGATTCTCTCCCTCTAGTGATAATAAGGTCAATGTTTCAAAAGTAGGGTTTCCTTACCCTGTCCTCATGCAACAACGCCAACGTCTGACTTCCCTCTTCACCGCTCTCCTCATTATCATCTGGGATGAAAGGGCACCAGATGATCCTCCGAGAGGTGTTCAGCGGGGTGTTGTCAGGTCGCTTGATGTTAACCAAGATCTCCTCTCTGATCATCACGGTTAAGAAACGTTAACATTCTGGCTGCGTTACTAATGGTCAGAACAACCTATTCAGGTTTGCTCTGCTGTTAAACACTATTAAATCTCAAGGCTTTTTGGTTCACTGTGATTCAAAAAGAAACCAGGTAAAAGGATTCTGCTAAGAAAGCGGACCAGCTAGTGTTTCTCCACTGTCAGAAGAGGTTAAGCTTACAAAAGTTTAATAGAGTCTCATAATTTTCTCTTGCAGACAGGAACATGATAAGCACAAGAGGAGTACGCACACACATCAATGTACAACCCACACGACTGCTAAGGGACAGATTAAATAATTTCAGTCAGCATCGCAACACTGCCACGGGAAGACAGAAAAGCTACCATGTTGCCCCGGGCTGAATGCTCTAGGAAAGGCTAGGAAATAACTTGCAATTTTGAGGCCACAGTCACATCTAACCGTTACGCAAAGACTGATACGAGGAGTATTTTGACAAGATACTGGATTTTTTCTTTGTCCATGGCCAGGCGCCAGACAAAAAGGTTGCCAGCCTCATCCAGGCACGCCAGCTGGTTGGAGTTGAGGTGAGCAAAAGCCAGGTCTGCCACACCGCCCGTGAATCCTTTCAGCAAGGTCCGCTCAGCAGTGCTGACGCTCAGCACCCGCACCATCGCGGAGCCGTTGCTGGCAACTGCAGAAAAGACAGAGGCAGAGGACACCATTTATGCCGGTGGTTTCCCCACAGAACTGCCTTTGCTTCCACCCATCAGTATTCCCAGCACCCATCCTGTCTTCAGCACACTGAAAACTCACATCAATAAATACCACGTTAACCCCTTCAAGACCCAGGGTACATGCACAAATATTGACTGCACCTTTCAGCTTTGGGGCAGAAGAGTAGAATGGCAGCACCAAGGAGGACTTTGCCTGCCTTGGAGTTCTCCGTATCTTCCACAATTTCTCGAGCACCGCAAATTCTAAGTTGCTCTACTTAAAAAGTCAACAGAATTTGACTCCTCATGATCCCCAGGATTATTCTCATGAAAGACACCTTCATTAAATGCAAGGCCTAAATCTTTATTCCAGGATGATGACAAAGCTACCAAGCCTCCAAGAGTGACCTCCAGTGACAGTGAATTAATTTTAATTGCAATTTATTTTTCAGTAACTAAAGAAAAGGAGTGACCGAGAGGCAGGTAGCTCAAACACATCTTCTGTAAGGGAAATGCAAAAAGCATAAACACTCACCTGGCAAAAAAGCACTGCTTTTTGGTTTGCTTGACTGAAAAGAACATGCTTTAGAGCATGTACATACCAGCAAAGTTTCCAACTTCCTCATTTCAGACAAAAATTCACTATAATGCTAGCAGTTTTACGGAGACCCTGTTGTTTCCACTTCTTGATGCCCAAGCCAACCCTAGCAGGCCACTCAGCTTTCCATAGTGTTACTGCACCCAGCTTTAATACTTTAAAAAAAGGGTGAGACGCCTTAAGGTTGCTCTAAATAACCTCAGCTAGGAAAAACCACAGAAACGGAATAATAGACTTCATAAAAGGACAAAGCGATGGGTGATAGACCTAGGAAGAAAGTGAAGAGCTGATGGAGTCCCAAACACTGTGTGGTTATATGGAGCAGAAAGAGACACTGCAGATGACTTAGTGTTCATTTGTTTCATGTGTTGTGAAACAATCTTTCCCTGTGTTGTTCTGCTTTTCTCTTCCTTTCTACTGCAAAACACGCTGCATCCATATTGCTCTTTGGCTCCTCTAAATTTAGCCTTAAACTCAACTCTAAATTTACGCAAGCAAATCCATCACAAACATTTATCTGCTCAAATTACCACAGGGCTGTTTCTGTGCTTAGCTACAGAGAAGCTTGTTTACTGCAGAAATATTTAATTAGAGGAGTAATCTGAACATCAGTTTGCTGTCTAGTGAAACCAATGTAATCCTTCAACTTTTCCTCCATCCCCATAGTCCTTCTTTTTCTTTTATTTCTAATTTCAGAAAAGCTTTCCCTCTCAATAGAAACTCTCCCGCACTACCAACTCTTCCCTCCCCCATAGCTCCAGCTTCACTTATATTCCTGCTACAACAGCACCCTGACCTGGGTATTACAAGATGTGTTTCAATTATTGCCAGTTACCTTCTTCTGATGCAAACTTTGCCTCTTTTAGAGATACACAGAGCAAAAGAATACAAATCACATCCAAGACAAGATGGTATCTCACCTCTAATGGCATAAGCCAGGTAAGAGTTTGAAACAGCTATCAGATTGCCGTAATAGTATTTCTGCTCCCAGTCATATCTAGCAACAGGCTGTATTTTCACCTGCTCAGGAGAAAGAAAACACAACATGAGAAACGGCTGGAATTAACTTTTCCCTGGAACAAACCTGCCAAATACACCATTCTCTCTAGGGAAGGTCTGTAATGCTTAATAGGAAACTGTTAGAAGCAGCAGCTGGAAAGAAGAATTGCACGTTGAATGCCAGGTACCAGAGCCCTGAACACGCAAAGTTCTAGCGGCTGATGAACATTGCCTTCCATTGCAAGGAGGAGAGCAGCTCACTGAATTCCTCACGCTGCAGAACAACACTTGACCCTGCACCCACAGCAAAGCAGCCTTTCCCTCTTTATTAGCACCGTCTCTGGATTCCCATCTCTTGGAAACTTTTTTGAAATACAGAAACACATTTGCTGCACAGACACTTGCTTTTTAGTTTCAATACTGCTTTCCAAGAAACTGAGAGTCCTGGTCTTATTTGATAAGCATTGTCTTTGCAAGCAAAGAATTAAGAAATACTGCCAAAGCTACGGCAGTGATCCTCCCTTTCCTTTTTATCTTCAGTATTATCTATGAAAAAGAGTAACAACATGGTAGAGTATTCACTTACAGTCTCTGAGATCCTTTAATCCATTGCATCTCAAGGAACAAAATGATACAATACAGAAAAGTGCCAAGAGGATGAAGACCAGAGCTTGCTCTCCTAATTACTGGCATTTGTTCTGAGCATGTCTTGGTACTGAGTTACAGCACTAGTTCTGATCTTAGTGTATTGGTTTTCACACAGCTCCAATCTGCTAGGTGGAGCCCTCGGCAGGACTGAGGCTAACAAACTATCAAACTCAATCCTCCCTCCACAGTAAAGACCTTCTGGTGAAGAAACAATCAGCAGGAAAAGCTTGTTTGTGAAGGAAGTCACTTTTCCAGGAACCTACAGCTTAGATTATGGACTTATTCCTGAAAATTAGAGCATAACTTGGCCAGACTCTGCAACTGCTTACAAGGTATCACTCCAATTTCCCCTGCCTTTTTAAGCACTTTGACACATTCGTATGTAATTAGAAGCTCCTAAAACACAGGACAGCAGATAGTCATTTCTGTTTAAAATATTCAAGCATGAGTTGATGTGACCAAAAGAGACAGAACTATGCTTTCTCTTGCTCCTTACCTTGTTACTCCCTCTGGCCTTACTGGTGATGCTGGAATCACTGCTGGCCACTATCTCCACATCTTTTGCTGATATCACTACGCAAGTGGAGCTGTCATCACCGGAAAGGCAGCTTTGAGGGGAAAAAAAAAAAAAAAGGAAAAAATAAATCAGACAGTACTCCACAGAAAGAGAAGAGAGTTCAGATATTTGCTACTCATAATTTTAACAGCAATGCAGAAGGAGTGTCTGTTCGTCTAGGAGGTCCGAGCTGAACACCTGCAAACAGAAACTACTTGCAGTTAAACGTCTCCCTTTCCCATGTGCCACAGGTTTGAGAGAGCCAAACACCTGGTTTATTCAGCTTAAAAACCTCCAGTCTGTTTGACTTGAGCACAGACCTACATTTGGTTAAAGCACCCAACACTGGAAGGTGCAAAGAGGCCAAAGCCAACCAGTTGAACCTCATCAACACCAGTGCACACCACTCATGGTTCTCAGAGCACCCTCTCTCAAAGCTATGTGCAGAGAATCCAAACCAAAGCTACTGACATGAGCTCTGATGTTACAAGTCAGCAGATGCAGCCAAGCATTACACTAATTAGAGTGATGTGGATTTGTAATTGTGGATTTGTAGTATTACTCCCACAACAAATCCCCAGTATTCCATATGCATATGTTCTCTCGCATACAAGCATTAAAAGCCACATGTGCTGTCCAAACCAGACTGGTACATGCACAACTCAGCAAAGAGCTGGGTAGAAATCTAGCTCAGGATCATTTGTCCTGTTTTAAGTTACGTAGAGAGAAATACTTTGACAAGTGCAAGGTCTACCATGCTGCAAACTGGTATAAGTTACCTCTCAGGTAATTCGGGTCCCTGAAAGAGTCCAGCTGGATGTCTACATGAGAACGCCAAGTTTCACTCAGAGCCCTGTTAATTTATCTCCATCTTTACTTAACGACGTCCACCACGTGGCCAGTCCTCCTCCCCTTCTCTCTAAACAGCTCTGCCCATATTCTTCAGCTCCTGAGCAGCAAGGACAGCAGGCTCCATGCATCAACCTCACAAAAGCTACAAAAACCTCTGACAAACAGCATGGACTCACAATTGTCACCTGAACTCAACACAAAACTCACTATCAGATTCCCATCATGCTTGGCCGGGCTCACCAGAACTAATTTTTAACCATTTTCTATCCACAATCAGCCTTTTTTTTTTTTTCTTTGGGGAAAAAAAAAAAAAAAAAAAACAAAAAAAAAACCAAACTTACATGACTTGCTTCTCCTGCAGGGCTCCCAGAGAAATGCTACGATGCACTGGCTTGGTCAAAGAAGGTCCATCTCCGGGCACGATGGGGTCAGGCACCAGCAGCCCATTTAGGTCGCCGTTATACGAATTTGACGGTCTCTGGTTCTCATTCACTGAACCTAGGGAAAAGCACAACCAACTGTGCACAATGTCCACTTAAAAGTATCTTCACTGAGTGAAATACACTACCTCCAGATGTTTTTTGTCTGTTCTACTGATCTATCAGATAGAATATGTTGAATTAGTTGGGAAAAAGTATTCTTCTCCAAAAAGGATGTGTAAGAAACCTTCCATATAGGAAACTTACCCCTACCTCCACACAAACGAGTGAAGTTATAGCTCTTACACAAGCAATCCCAGCAGAGCAGAAAAACACCAAAGAACAGGTACGAGGAACTTACCAGGTTCAAGGAGCAAATAGTCCTGGATCAGAAAGACTGAGCTGGTAATGCAGATTTACTAAATCTACTGCCAGACCAAAGGGTTCTTGAAGGGTCATTTCTAACCCTCGTGCCTGCAGAGATCTCTCTCAAGCCCAGCAATACAGTCATCAGCTGCAACATCTGGGGGTGGCTGTACTACATTTATTACTTTCCAAAACTGGCTTCTGACAGAGACCTGACCTCAAAAGTCCAGTGTTTGAGTAATTGAGCTATGAAACCGGGCAGCTGTGCCTATGGGATTTCCCTTATTTTTCCCTTGGTCAACTAGTCACATAGAAGTTTACAGCACCCAGAGCTTCAGGAGCACATGTGCCCTGACTTCATATATTTGGCCAAGCACAAGCTGCCCGGTGGCCTCCATACCTTCTGATGGCCTTTAGAAGGAGACAGATGTAACAGGGGGTGAAGGAGACTCTGCTGTTTCACCAGCAAGGTACATAGTTGACAACGATCCCCACTGGAGAGGAAGCCCGCTCCATCCGCACTTACACATCAACACACCAAAGTCAGAGCCTCCTGTCTCAGCAGAATCCTCACTTGAAATTTTCAATGGTTTGGAAAACTGAAATTTCATATACTGTTGCCAGGTAACAACTGCAACTCAGCTCCTGCAAAATGGCTGCTCCTGGGACCAGAAGCTCCACCGTTACTGGCACACGTAAAAACCTAAACAGACGCGTGGGCAAGAGGCATGTCCTCTGAAAGCCCAGCAAGCTTTCAGTTACCACACAGGCTTTAAGGCACCAGGATAAGCACTGTTGCCTACAGAAATAACTGCGACTATTTTTCAGTCGCCAGCAGAATATTTAAGACTTGCCTGTAATTAAATCAGCAGCTATGTCGTGGGCACAGAAAGCCTGTGCAGTGAGAGGGTATCCCAACGCTGAGCCCATTGGGGCGCTCACCTCAGTTTACCTGCCCTGCATGAAGAACACAGCAGCGGCACTGACACCTCACAGGGAAAATTCAGCCCAGGGAATGGGATCCCGCAGCCAGCGAACACTTGCGCTGCACTTGTTGTTGCAAGATTAAGATGTGCCCCTTATTCCTACAGCACACGGTGGGTGCTTGTCCACTGGCAGCAACTTCCATCAACAGCAATTTATCCTTTGCAACTGAAAGCAGGAAAATACTCACTATAGAAAAAGCATCCAGGCTGCCAGAGAAAGACGATACAGTCTTTGCTCTATTTGCAGCATCAGGAATGTCTCATGTAAGTGTATCTGCTTTCTTACGGACAGCAGGACAGTGACGTTCACTCCGTGGGAAAGGGAAGGAGGAAACACTCCCCAGAGGCTGTCGGGCACAAGAACAGCACACGGAAGTTGAGGAATGGGGCTGAGCCCATCCCTGTCTCAGTGGGGGTCACAGGCATAGGGGCTGCCTGCACACAGTCCTGAAGGTATAAAAGAAGGGAAGAGGCTGTGCTTAGTAGGTACGCGAAGAAAATGAAATTTTAACCTAGACTAGCACTGTCCTTCAAAGGGAAAGAAGTGGGGTCATACTTATTACCTTTTTAGAGTGGGTAAGCAGGAGCAATCAGAGCTGAGACACTGAACTCTTCCTGCTCACACCATCACCTGCACCAGGGGATGCGGCTTTTACTGAGAAGAACACCCCCCTGATAGATGTCAGGCGAGCAGGGTGAGCTCACAGGGTGAGCTGGTAACATGGTTACCAGCAGAGATTTCAGATAGATCTCTGTTAGAACTTGTTTGGTGGGAGGGTGGTGAGAGCCTGGCCCAGGTTGCCCCAAGAAGCTGTGGCTGCCCCATCCCTGGAGGGGTTCAAGGGCAGGCTGGAGGGGGCTTGGAGCAACCTGGTGTGGTGGGAGGTGTCCCTGCCCAGGGCAGGGGGTGGCACTGGGGGGGCTTTAAGGTCCCTTCCAGCCCAAACCATTCTATGATTCAGCAGGGATTGCAGGATTCTGCCCACAACGCCTGCAGGGACTGTGCTCCACAGCACACTGGCAGCAAGGCCCTGTCCATGTGCCCCCACTGGGAGGTCCATGGTTTGAGTGTGCAGCTTCCCCTTGCTGAGGGCACGGCATAAAAAAAAGGGACAAGGGCTACTGAAGCAGTGGATGATGTTTGCCAAAACTGGGAGAAGACTGTGTCAAGAGAGACTGGGGTGGCAAATCGCATTTTCACAATCACTGAAACCAACAGGACTAAAAAGATGTTTTGACAGTTGTGAACTCTTTAGAGCAGAGAGCGTTTCTCGTCACCTGCCTGGACAACACACAGAATAACCTAACGCTGCTCATAGCTACACCCACCCAGCACTGCAAAGCTTTCCTAGTGGTAATAACCACGGAAAGCAGCTACACCAGTCTCTGCTGGGTATTAAAATCCAAAAGTGAAACCCAGAGTACAACAGAAACTGGAACTAGAGAGGTCTTTGACCACAGCAACTTTATACCAGACAAGACTGGCCCTACACATACGATTCACGAGGCTGCTTCGATTCTCTTAAAAAAGCCTTGAAGGATCCCCCAGTTTCCTTTTCCTCTGACTTCCTAACAGGATTTTCAGAGGCTTTCAGTTAACAGACAAGTACTCTTGCTCTTCACTTCATTATGTCCTGTTCTTTCAAGTCTACTTGTTCCTACCCAGGCAGTGACTTCTGCTGAGATCAGCCACAGGTTCTTTACGGCTTGACTTACTGCCCATTTGCTCCTTTTCCTCTCAACTGCCTTCTTGTGCGCTACAGTTCACAGACAAGGTATAAAGACAATGAACAGGAAAGAAGAAAAATGGAAAGATATAAGCCATACTCAGTAAATAATTCCTTTGTGTCAATCAGCAAGAGAAGCTGCTGCAGGTGAAAGTCAAGTCACTTTCAGAGAACAGAAACAACTCCAACCATTTCCCCATCATGACCTATCCTTTTAGGTCAGAAATTGCCATGAAACAAGTGTTCCTCATCCCTGTCCCGAGTTCTCCTTTTAGTCTTTCAAGTACAGAGTGCTGCACCATCAAGGAAAAAATATTTTTCTTATAAGAATTATAATCTAGGAGCACCCAAGTGCTCCAGAAACAAGAGAAACTACTTCAAGTAATGAGAATTTTCTCTGTGGGTAGTAAAACTAACACAGCTGGCTTCCTATAGATTCGCTCCATCACCCCATGTGCCTCTACACCCCTCCCACAACAATCCCGCATCCAACCGCTCATCCTTTCAGCCAAGCAAAAGGCAGCACACGTGGCAGTTGTTTTGGAGGTAGAACATTCGTACTGATTCTCAGGACACTTCAAAGCCAACATGTTCCTGCCTCTTCCTCAACAGGAGCACAACACGGGCACAAATTCTGTCCTCTACCCAGCGGCTAAGGTTTTATTTGCAAAATATTCACAAAACACTCTGCCTTCAGACCTCATCAGGTTTGAGGATAGCTCAAGGGAGACCTTATAGTGGCCTTCCAGTACCTAAAGGGGCTCCAGGAAAGACGGAGAGGGAATTCTTATAGGAGCATGTAGTGATAGGATGAGGGGCAATGGTTTTAAACTGAAAGAGGGGAGATGGAGCTGAGCTGTGGGGAAGAACTTGTTTGGTGGGAGGGTGATGAGAGCCTGGCCCAGGTTGCCCAGAGAAGCTGTGGCTGCCCCATCCCTGGAGGGGTTCAAGGGCAGGTTGGAGGGGGCTTGGAGCAACCTGGTGTGGTGGGAGGTGTCCCTGCCCAGGGCAGGGGGTGGCACTGGGGGGGCTTTAAGGTCCCTTCCAGCCCAAATCATTCCCTGATTCTAAAGCACAGCTATGAGAGGCCTGAGAGCCCCTTCCCCTGAGCCCGAGCATCGCAGAAGTGGGATGGAGACTCGGGCAAGGAGGTGCTCAGTTCCCGGCAGCGATACCTCCCGGGTAAGAGGAGCCCAGAGACCCGCAGCAGCAGCGAGCTCTGGATCTGAACTGCTCCTTCTCTGCTCCGCGACAAGAGCCCCCCACCGTGAGCTGGGGTCCCTCCCGGCTCCTCTCCTCACCCGGCGGCTGCACCCCTCCCCGGGCAGGGCCGACCGGGACCCCCCCTCGCCCCGGCGTCGGCGGAGGGCGATGCCACCGGCGCCCCGAGGGAGACGGGCCAAGCCCCGGCTGGGAGTTTGGGGGGGGGTCGCCTCACGGAGGCACCGGCCGAGGAGATTCGGGCAGCCCCGGCCCAGGACAGAGCCCTGTGCGGCGGCCCCGCCCCGGCCCGGCCCGGCCCCGCCGGCGGCGGCCTCCCTCGGCCCCGGCCCCTCACCTGCCGGCCGGTCCAGCTTGAGGATGTCCCGCAGGTGCTGGGTCGCGTCCTCGATGTCGATGCTGGAGGAGGAGGCCATGGGGCTCGGCCCACTTCCCACCGCCGCCCGCACAACCGCCACCGCGCTGCCCCGGCCTGGCCCGCCGCTCCCGCTTCCGCCTCCGGTCCGGGCCTGCTGCGCCGGGCGGAAACCGCCGCCGGGACGGAGGGTTCCGGGCGCGGAGGGGGCGGAGCCCGACCGGCACGGGGCGGCAAGGCCAAGACCAGCGGCACCGGCCCCCTCCTCCTCCCCCCCGCGGGGCCGGAGCTCCCCCGCCGGGCCCCCAGCCCGGGCCCTGAGGGGGCGCCGGCGGCCGCAGGGGCCTGCACCGGCCCCGGGGCTCATCTTGCGGGTGACCCCCCTCCCGGCGTTACGGCCGGTGGGAGCTCCCGCGGGGGCCAGAACGGTGAGGGGAGAACTGGAGTCTCACCGGTAACGGGTGTGTTTGGGGGGTAAAATAACGTCAGGCCGCCCCCTGGCCCTGCCCCGGCAGCCGCCCCCTCCGCACGGGAGGCACCGGGGCGCCGGTGGGCGGTCAGTGCGGGTACAAAGCGACAGAACAGCAGAACCGCTCGCGTACGTCCGGCCTAACGAGCCTCTCGGTAAGGTTAAGCAACGCCGGTTTAGAAACCCCGGCGTTTGCCTCCGCCGGGAGCGAAGGGCTGTGTGGAGGAAGGCAGGGGGAAAGGAGCCCCAGAAAGATCTACGTGACCCAGTTTCAGGGGGTAACTGCTTTCAGCTTCCCGGGGCCTAGAAGAATCTCATTTTCACGGGATCACGGAATTGACAGAGTTGGAAGGGACCTTCTAGAGACCATCCAGTCCAACTCCCCGGCCAAAGCAGGGCTGCCCAGAGCACATCACTCAGGAGCATCCAGGCGGGGCTTGAAGATCTCCAGAGAAGGGGACTCCACACCCTCCCTGGGCAGCCTCTGCCAGGGCTCTGCCACCCTCACCCCAAAGAAGTTCTTCCTCATTTTTGAGCGGAACTTCCCATGTTCCAGCTTGTGCCCGTTGCCCCTCGTCCTGTCACTGGGAACCACTGAAAAGAGTCCAGCTCCATCCTCCTTCAACCCACCCTTTAGGTACTTGTATCCTCAAATAGGACTTTTAAAGCAAGCTCTCTCTCGGCTTATTGAGCTCCTTATTCAAAGGAGGACCCCAGCCTCGCAGAGCAGATCCTGGTTCGCCAGCCAGACCTGTTCTCAGATGCTCTCTCCTCTGCCAGGCTTCCTCTAGAGCCAGAGCTGCAGCAGAAGGATCCTTGTGTAGCCGTGACCGCACAAAATGAACGAGGGTTCGACCGCAAGAGCTCATCTCCTCAAGCCATTACTTTTGAGCATGACTCCCCCTCACTACAGGAAAGACATTGAGGTGCTGGAGCGTGTCCAGAGGAGAGCCACCAAGCTGGGGAGGGGTCTGGAGAACAAGTCACACGAGGAGAGGCTGAGGGAACTGGGCACGTTTAGTTTGGAGAAGAGGAGGCTGAGGGGAGACCTCATTGCCCTCTCCAACTCCCTGAAAGGAGGGTGTAGAGAGGTGGGGGTTGGCCTCTTCTCCCAAGGGAATAATGACAGGAGCAGAGGAAATGGTCTGAAGTTGGGGCAGGGGAGGTTTAGATGAGATATTGGGAAGAATTACTTTCCTGAGAGGGTGGTCAGGCACTGGAACAGCCTGCCCAGGGAGGTGGTGGAGTCACCATCCCTGGAGGGATTTAAGAAACACGTAGATGTGGCACTTCAGGGCATGCTCTAGTGCCTGAGATCGTTGAGTTGTGTCTGTTTGTGGGGTTTTTTTGTTGGTGTGGTTTTTTTCTTTTTTTTTGTGGTTGGACTTGATGATCTCAAAGATCCCTTCCAACCATGAAGATTCTGTGACTTTGGCAGTGCAGAAGCAGCGTCAGGAGAACAGCCCTGCATCAGACACAGGGACTATCGGAGAACACTACAGCACCAAACAGGAGGGCCCCAATGTCAGCTGCTGAGAAAGCCCAGTACAACTCCAACACCAAAGCAGCCGGATTTGAGAACTGCCGAGCACAGCCCATCCCGGGCTTTTCTGAAAAGCCTCAAGAGGAGAAATGCCAAGTTCATGCACTTCAAAAGCCCAGCGAGCTGTGCTAAGCCCTTGAAAACTGGGGTCTGATGGCTTGAGTCGGGTCTGATGGCAAAGCGAATGGGATTCTGCTCCTGTGCCGTGTCCTGTGCTCGGAAGGCTAATGTAATAAAATTCCTTCGCTGGTGGAATATCGCCACCTCCTGGGGGGAAGATAAGATGACAGCCAACCACATCCTAAAAACCCGCACAGCAAAGGCAAGTACCAACCAGCTCACGGTATAATGAGGGGATGTGAGAATCATCAAATGGTTTGGGTTGGAAGGGACCTTAAAGATCACCAAGTTCCAAACCCCCTGCTGTGGGCAGGAGAAGGACAACACAGAGCAGCATCTGTCCTGGACTTTAGGCTACAAACTCCAGGAGGACGCTGCTGGATTGACATCCCGAGTGTCTGCCTATGAAGAAAATACAGCATTTTCAGCTTTGAGGGTGGACATAATGGATTGAGTACAGGCTGCCACAAGCATTGTCATCCTTGCGTATTACTTAAGGCATTTGCTTTGGGACAACACAACAGCTGGGAACTAACCTGTCAATGTTAAAGTCCGAGTGAAAAGTCCCTGTTATAAAAGCTGCTGAGAAAGAGGGAGGAAAAGTTGTATGGCCAAAGCCATACCTGAACTGCCTTCAGCAGTAAAACTATGACCTTCAGCAGTAAAACTATCACATGCTCTTCAGTTTGAGAAGTTTAGGTTTGAAAGCGTTTCCTCACCAGGCAGACACAGGACAGCCAAAGCAAGCGATATAACGTACTCCACATCCAACTCATTAAAACAATTTAAACTGTTAAGAAAATCTCATGGTTTTATTGTGTAATGTAGCATTGAAACATCTGAACAAATCAATATCTGGGCTGTACAGGCTGCTGTTCTTTCATTTCTTTGGGTTATAGAGCATCTTGTCAGTACAGAAACAACAACCTTTTGCATTATAAATTCTTTCCGAGGCATGCTGGTACAACACAAATTTCTCTTGTCAAATGTAGCTAAGTCTAACTTCCAAACATCATGCACAAGAAACTCATCTAGTGACAATGTAAACTCAGCAGAAGGGCAGGTCACAGGCCTTGCTTGCTCACGCTCTGCAGTGCTGCAGGTTTGTGTATGATATTTGGAATGTTCCGTGAGTGTGAATAATACCAGTAAGAGAAGAGGAAAAAAAAAAAACCAAAACAAAACAAAAAGCACGGGTGCCTCGGGATTGGCAGCTCAGCCGAAGTTGTGCAATGCTAGCCTGAACATGTCATTGGTGCACACCCAGGCGTCGTTGATGTTCTTTAATAGAAATATCTGGTGGAATCCCATGATGGGATCTTCATCAGCCTGTAGAAAAAGAAGAAAAACAAATTGAAAAAGCTCTTTTTTTGAGAGATGTGTTCCAAAATTCACGATAAGACAACTTAAAAGCTACAGTTAACAGTGATGTCACATGCTGTAAGATGCCGAGTACCTCAGGAGACACCAATACAACCAGAGGTTCTACTTCCAACAAACACCTGGGACCCAATGACACAGAAATCCTACAATGGCATCTCAAGTCAGGTTTTTCTGGAAGACTTGCTTGTTCCAGCAGCTTCACAACACTGATAAGAGCATCCCTGCATCAGCACTGAATCACAAATTTTCTTTGGGTCTTGCCCAGGAACCAACCACAAAACCAAGGTGTTTCACAATTAGTT
Organism: Calidris pygmaea; assembly: GCA_003697955.1. Classification (NCBI taxonomy): domain Eukaryota; kingdom Metazoa; phylum Chordata; class Aves; order Charadriiformes; family Scolopacidae; genus Calidris; species Calidris pygmaea. The sequence continues at coordinate 40,711 of QJSC01007875.1, forward strand.
TGCAGCTGCTGTACTTTGGATTGATGACAGAAGGGAGTTTCTGTAGAAGTCAGTATCAAGAATATTGCCCGAATGATCTAAGTACCAACTGTGGCGTTTGAAGTCTTTCCCAGAGCAGGTACAGCTGGCCAGTGACTTAATACTTCCCACTTCCACCATCCAGGAAGAGCTGGAAGGGAGTGAAGTATCTGCTGTAGCTGCAATGAGATGTTCCAAACACAAAGATCTTTGCAGCAGAGACTTAACTCCTGCCTTTGACGATCCATCCAGGTGGGTTGCAGTGCCTGCACCAAATTTACTATATTACTACAAAAGTAGAAAATGGTACTAGAGGAAGACTACTTCTCCCACCAAATGTTTATGAGTCTCCTTAGATACAGCATGCAAGAATTAAAGCTTTAAAATAACACAAATGGTTCCCAAATCGGCTGAAAAATCACACAATAGGATTCAATCTCAACAGCACACAGGACCTAGTTAAAAAACAGTTTTCTGATACTGACTATAGCGTATTTAATTCCACATTTTTTAAGGATTTTAAGCTCTATTCTTTCAGCACGTGACTATTCAGCTTCAGAAAAGAGGGGAAATGCATTTAAAAAAGCACTGAAAAGCAGCAGCCAGAGTAGCATGCGAAACACTGTCAAAGTGCTGAATGTTTATTTTCAATGCTGTGCTGCTGTCCACCAAGAACAGCAATGAAAAGGTTGAAGAGCAAAGCAGACTACAAAATAAACCAAAAAAAAAAATCTTTACTTAAAAAAAAGTGATATTCATTTAAGTGTTAAAGGGCCTGTGAAACAAGTCAGCTTTGAGCAGCAACTTGCTGAGGACATCAGTTTTATCACAAAACAGCAAGCCTGCCAGAGCACTGGTCGGATCAGGGCCATGTAAAAGCAGCCTTCAAATCTAAAACCCCTGCAAGGATTTCACAACTGCCTAGGAACTAAAACAAAGATGAAGCGCAGTTTCAATAAGTGTATGCTAATCCCCGGAGGAAAACCAAAAAGAGCCCTAGATTTGCTATTGCCTTTCAGGAAAATGATACCAAAATCATGATGGATAATGTTTTATTGGTTTTGGTTTTTTTTAAACCAGCTCAGAGCTCAACAGCTATCCAGGCAAGCAGAGTGTTAGCAGTTATTAGGAGAGGAACAGAGAAGCAAACCCCATTAAGTAAGCAACTGCATGAATGCAGAGAGCACCCATATACCAAATCCTGCATGCACTTCTTCTCATTAAAAAAAATTAAAATGATAGAATAGGGAAAGGTCAGAGTGGGGCAAGAAAGATGAACCACCTGCAGCAGTTTCCTACTAAAGCAAGGAAATGCAGTACGGCTCTCCAGCTTGCAAAAACGTGATCAGGGTGGGGAGAATGGGCAAGATTTCAAAGTACCAGGAAACCAAGAAGGACAAAGTGAATGAGCTACTACTACTACAGCCAGAAATTAAGGCGGCAACAAGTAAGAAGTATGAGCAAGACAAAATGTTCAGTAGACAAACGAATGAAGGAAAAATCTACAAGCAAGACAAGTGCCAATAGAGTCACTGGTGATAAACTGCACAGCTTTTGGTCACACTGATATAGGTCTCCTTTTGCATTAGGCAGAGGCTCTGTAACCATCAGCACAACGTGAACACAAGCAATTCTGCCAGATTAGACCAGCCATCCATCTATTCCATTAGCACATACAACAGCAGTCATGCTCATTATTTCAGGGCCAGTATTGTCATTATCAGCTCTGCCCAGAAGAGACACCTGTGACGCCGTGCTGAGGAAACCCACAGGTTTCCTTTTCTAGCTTTTCCTAGGATCAAATGTAGCACTTACATCCCAGTAAAGTGTCACTACAGCTTGATGGTTGGTAGGTTTCTCGACACGAAAGATAATTTAAGAAAACTGAGTAGCATCAGATCTGTATACTAAAGTTGAGCATGCAGCTTTGTAAAGCATCTAATTAGTTGCTATCCCTTTTGCCCAAGTTGGAACGAACTCTTATTTGTGTCAGCTCCTTCCGAATGGCTTAGTTTCAACCAGCCTGGCAGAATCATTTCAGCTTGAACCATTCTAATCACATCTATTAATAAGCTTCTAGCATATGCTCAGCTGCCCTACGGTCTCTTCTTAAGTCACTGAGGCATCTATTACAAGGTGCAAAAGTAGCTTTCACACTAAATTTGGGCAGGTCATTACTGACAGAAGTACATTTTAAAAAATATATACGTCTGGAAAAAAAAAAGGGTATAACCACCAGATTAGTTTTAGTGTAGGTTTCCTCAGTTTCTGATAAGCCTACCTGCACTGCAGCTCTTACTGCTTTGGCTTGAGGAGAATTTGCTCCTTTCTTACCCAATTCAGGACTGGACACATGAAGATTAAAAGAAAAGGGAATTCTTCCCCAAACATTTGCTGTTGTACATATGGCAAATACACTCATTGAAGTCACACATTATCGCTTACTTTATTGCTTTCATGTTATGTCTTCACAGCATAGACGAGAAGTATACTTTGAAACCAAGGAAAATCCTAGATTTAAGGCAAATGAAATAATTTATAGTCCATTCCCAAAATTCTGAATACATCCTATAAACATATAGCAAAGACCCACAGTTGAGTGACTTGACATGCTCTAGAAAGCATAGACTAATCCTATCCCACTTTATTTTGGATCTTCATCACAGCTACGATAAGCGTAAAGAGCTTCAGTGAGGTTAACTTTCCGTTCCAAATTCAGTTATGTCCAACTCAAAATTTGCATTCCAGATGCAAGCCCAGGCTTGAAACACAGGAGCTTCACTTTTCCTACAAAGCTTTCCTTTATGCAGTTCAAATTCTTTCATGACATCCTTGAATTAAAATAAAAAAGGCAGAGCATTAGATTGGAAGGATCCTCTGGTTTCCAGTCCAGCATGAGCATGGCCTACCAGCAGCCACAGCTTGGTTAGCAGAGTCTTCCAAGCCTCCAAGAACAGACATTTCACAAGGCATCCAGGCACCACTTCCCAGGGTTTCAACCTTCCAGTGAAAAACCTTTCCCTTGTGTCCGATCTGAGCCTCCCAAGTGAAGGTTTACAACCCCTGTCCCTTGTTACACTGCCTGGCACCACCAAGAACAGCTTGATTTCAGGTTGTTGGAAGTACTCAACCACCTTCCACCTATACTTCAGGCAGATCGCCCCCAGCTGCCTCCTCTTCTGGCTCTACCAGCTCAGGAACACTGCCAACCTTGGCAGCTTTTTCACCTCTTCCCATTTTTCTACATCCCTTCTGACCTGGAGGCTCAAAACTGTAGAAAATCCTCAGCTCACAGAGCCATGGGTCGTGTATTAGATGCAACACTACTTTGCAATCCAAGTTTAGCTGCACAACTTTTCTCCTCTTGTCTGCTCACAGACAGTTTTTCCCTTCCACCAGCTCCCCACAGCAACTGTTGATTAACTACAGGCTCGAAGCTCTCCTTATCTCAGAGAAAAGGCTAATTACTTCAGATAGCAGGTTCTTTCAGATGTTAAAAGCCTCATTTAACAGGCTTTAAGACACTCTTTAAGTGTTCAGCATGCATTACAAAAACATCCAGTGATTTTAATTGCAAATTTCCTTTCCCTTTTAAGACTAGGAAACACCGCATAACAATTAGTTATTCACGATTAATTCTGCAACAGTCACTTCAAAATCCACACTCTGGGGGAGAGCCACAGCTCTGCCACACGGCTCTGAGGAATTGCAAGCCACAGCCATGCTTCTCAAGTGCCACAAGAGCGAGAAGAGAGCGCTCCTTACTCGACCAGGCCAGCGAGGAGGAGAGGGCAGGCACGGGGTTAGCCGTTGTGGAGGCCTAGCCTGAAGACTTCGTTGGTGCACACCCAGGCACCTTGAAAATGTTTCAACAAAAAGGTTTGGTGGAAGCCTAGAACCTGGTCATCATCTGCCTGAGCGTTGACAGGAGAAATAGGTTACTGGGTGAAGCACACTGATCATACTGGGTGACGGGCTGGATGAACACTGGCAGAGCAGCATGGCACCACATGAAACTCACTCCTAAAGGCTTAAAAACCTAGTTGAAGCAAGCAAGCAAGCTCCCAATGAATGGCAATAGAAATCTTAAGATAATTAGAATAGGTGGAGGTATATATACCTCTACAAAAGGATAAAAAAACCCAAACCCATTACTACCTATCCCAACATCCGTTAAAGAGGATGTTTCATATATTTGCTTGTAAACATGCTTTTTAATGAAAGCGATTACTGTACTGCTTCTGCCAGCAAGTTAGAGCCTCCCTAGTGACATTCACCCTACTTTGATGCTCCATTATTCTCCAACATCTTCCCCAAGCAGCTGCTGTGTCCGGTCCACTCAGCGCAGATGATTATTGTGCTGCAAAAGATGTCCCTTTTTTGTTTGTTTGTTGTTTTGGGATTTTTTTGTTTGGTTTTTTTTGTTTTGTTTTTTAATTTACAATTCATATTGGCACTAGCAGGCTGGGCTGTCGACTGGAGCAGCACAGAAACAGACATACCTCCTGACCTTTTCACAGGGTGGTCATGACTTCAACTGACCCCAGTTAAATCCCCCTCCAGCAGGGGAGGCCAAAGGCTTAAAACAACCCTTTTACTGGTTTACTTAAGGCATAATACTCTGGTAAAGGAAATACAGAGTTTCACAGTAGCAGTCCTTGACCCCATTATTTCCTCAGAACTATTCCTGTACAGTGAAGAAGGGAGCTGAGGCTGTGTGACAATCTGGGAGCAGTTCACCCCACAGTATGTGCAGGGAGAGCAGGTGGTTTTTCCGATTGGCTTTGGGTTTTTTTTTCCCCCCTAAAATTAAATAAGATCAAAATATAATGGTTTAAGGAAGAAATACAAGATGTGCGCAGCTGACTTAAGAAAGAGTTTCCACTGAACTTTTGGGACTAAGAATTCAAGCAACTACAGCCTCAGAAAATCCATTTAAGTATCATGCCAAGAATGACTTCTAAGAACAGGCATGTTACAGGTGTTTTAGCCTTATTATTTTATTGGTTTACTCAATTAAAAGCATTATGCGTGCTCCTTCATTACATAAAACAATGCAAGTTTTGAAAAACCACAGAGGATTCAAAAGTGTATGCCTTAATTTTAGTGGGCTTTGACGAATTTGGCTCAGTCCCATGAAAAGGATAACTGAATAATAATCAGGAAGCGTGGCTTTTCCCATGAAATCCTGTTACTGATGGTCTGGAAAGTCCCCTTCCTTGAGCAAATTTTGCTATTTTTCCTTGAGTCCAACAGATGTGAGCTGTGCAGAGTGGACACGCTTGAAAGGCAAAACTTTAGATAAAATTAAGTACGCTGCTCCATGTTTGCGTGTTAAAGTGTACCCCGTTCAACCGGAGCTACAGATGAGCCACTTGTTAAAATGCACTGACTGAACCCAGTTGTTCCCAGTTACTGTACTGGTTCGGGAACAGCACTGAAACAGCTGTCAATAACTGTGTATGGCACAAGAAGAAGTGCTCACGTTCGTGTACTGGCAGAGACAGTTATTACATCTGTCACACTACTGACTGTTACTGATCATTTCATTTGTCCACCTGTGTGTCATACAAAAAAAAAAAAAGCAGCAAGAAGTCCAAGTTCTAATTTGACTTGGACTTCCTCAGTGAGGAACAGCATTTGCCAGGCATTAAAATGTGCTTTTTAAAGCTAAGATTGGAGACATATATATGTGAAGAGTAGAAAAATGTTGCCTCTCCTAATAAAAATTCAAAAGGAAGTTGGATTTGATCATGACAACAGGCATACTTTAATCCAGTATGTTTTTTCCAAGTACCTAGATGCACTATCATGTGATCCCTGAATTATTCTGAATTACTCTGCAAGTTGAAATTGTTTGGAGGATAAAAACCAGCACAGTAAGAAATACTACTTCAAGCCATGGGAAAGCTCCTGGACTGCATCTACAACCCTAACAACCATACTAAAGGATGAGAAAACCCAAAAGCTTTGCAGAATCTGTAAGAAGTTGGTATCTTGCCAAAGGATTCACCACAACCACTGCTGCAAGCTATGATCTGCTTGATGATGATGCAATAACCTTAACAACATGACTGTGCAAAACCAGGTGCAGATGTGAGTGACCTGAGACATTGAGTCAAGAAGTCAACCTCATCACTGGGTTCTGTGCACATCCAGGAGCAGAACAGATGAGATCAGCACATCTGACATCACCCCTGTCCTGCACTTCAGTGCTCTCCGTGGCTACACATGGCCGTCTGCCCTCAACAGCGTGTGCAGGTGGGACTGAGCAACAAGAAAGCTGGAATCCAGCTTGCAGGTAGGAAGCAGGAGAAGCTTTAAGGAGAGCCAAAGCTGTCTACGTTAGGTTAGAAGTGGATGCACTACACCGGGAACTGCTCTTCCCAACTGCCCAGCCCAGAAAGATTACAGGAGCAGCAGAGCAAGCAGGTTCACACGCTCAGTCCCGGGTTTGCTCAGTGAACACTTCAGGCAGTGAAAGTTTGAATGGTTTGATAGTGGAGGTGCCATTGGGAGTTAACAGGAAAAAGAAACCAAAACAGCTATTTTAAAAGAAACTGAGTTCAAGTGATTTTAAAGACTGGATGGCTTTAGAGTCCTGACTTGACAGCATGGCTGGACCAAACCCTGACAAAACTAACTCTGGTAATTGTAACTATTACTACGTGATTTCACACTTTTTAAATAAACACTGCCCTCTGTGAGCAAGTTTTGCCCACAGCTGACTTTACACCTTTACAGGTCATTTTTTGCAGATTCCAGGACGACTTCTTTCATTGATAAGTAGTGTAACTATCTTACGAGTCTGTGGCCTAGTATATTTAGACCCAACATTTTTCTCAACATAACAGAAGACTATATAAGTTTATGCAGTTCAGTAGTGTAACTTAAACAGCGATACTACAACCTGAAAAATGACCTGATTTCTTGACAAGAAGAAACTGTTTCAACAATAAGTGTCTGATCTCAGAGGCAATACTCCCATTGCTGAACCAGTTTTGACTACAGAGGGACTGGACTGCATTGACAACAGGACTGGGTTCTTGTGTCCTGCCACAGCGAAGAAAAAAACCACGGTCTTACTGAAGGGTTGTCAGCTGACAAAAAAAGGCCTGCTAATTCACAGCTCAGTGCATACATCAAAGAGTATATTAAACTAGATGGGCTTCTATTGTCCAAGGACACTGTAACGATGATTTGAAATGCAACAGAGAACACTGAAATCTTACTGTGTCAGGATAAGGGAAATATCGATGCCTTTAGAGTCCATATGGTACTTGTATGCACAGTAAAAACCACGGTATTTTGCTTGGCAGGAATATATGACTGTCAAATTTCAGGTGGTTTACCTAATGCTAGTTATCTGAAGGGATGAGCAGTTTCTTGACAGTCTTGAACGGCAGAAGAATAACGTCTCAATGCCAGCTTACCAGTGTTCCTTCCCCACCCAAGACAGCATTAATGTTTTCAGAAATCAGATGATTTAGAATCCTGCAAAAAATCTAAGACGTAAGAGTTTGTTAACCTGTAATGGAAAGAGTTTACCTTAAGCTGTCCCACTACCATACTGAGTATACAGCTGTCAGGTGTAGGCTGGTGGTCTTGTGCTGTGATGCTGTGTTGTATTTTTTGGAAAGGGAGGCTCTACAATGAAAAGAAAGAAAAATAAGGTGTAATATTCTAAGTAAGGGTACGGTCATTGCATTATTTAATTTACAAAACAAAAATCAAGCAAACCCAACATTAAGAAGTGTTAGACTATTTTGGTAGTATTGCATGGACAGCTGTTGCAACTTGACACTACTCAAGTTGGGTTGATCTTAACAGTTGTGTTTTTTCAAGCACTGAGACATGACATAGTATGTCACCATATACATTAAGCAGTACCTGTTCCTATTACACTGCCCAAAGAGCTTCAGTTCATCTACAAGCTGAAAGTTCGTATGGTAAAGGCACAAAGCTTCTCTGCTCTGAACAGTGCTAAAGGACTGATTACCAGACAACTCCTAATTTGTTCTCTGTTAAATGGCCATGAATAAAAGCAAAGGTGGTTGACCAAGACCCAGTGTTCAGGGCTTGAGATCCACATATCCACCTTTCCCCTTTTTTCTTTTCCTTTGTAACAGCACCTGAGGGACCAGCACAGCAACAGGCACCGTCTTTGCCATGTACCAGGTGGGAGCAGAAGGAAAGGAGGAAGAGGTGGAGAACAAAAGCACACATATTGAAAAGAAAAAAGCTTTCCATGCTCATGTAGCAAATACAAGTATGTCTGGAGTTAAGCGTGCAAGGAACACACCTTGAGAAACACCAGACATTGAGGAGTAATTCCTCTCTTTCAACTTAGACCACATTCACATTCCAACCACAGAGGACTCCAAGTGGTGAGCATCAAACCCCTGGGGAATCTCAGAGTCCTGTCACTGAAACGCACCATTCTGGCAGGAGCTGCATTAATGCCAGATGCTTTACAAGAGTCAGTTCAGCCCGGATGGAGCTCTGAGTGACCACACAGCTGATATCCAGAGTCCACCCACTGCTCAGCACAGCAGCATGCGGGCATTTAAACCTCAGGGTGTACTTTGATGCCTTTGCTTCATTTCACTGATGTAACAGGTTGTAGCAAATCCAAGCACATACTTTGGCAAGTTCTGTGTTTCACTCTAGTGGAAGGAGCCTGGAAGACCTCGTAGAAGGCCTAGGTACAACAACAGGAGACTCAAGTTCTACTGTCAAGGATGTGAAGAACAAACTTGTCCCTGACAAGTATAAGACTTCAGGAAGAATACCAGGAAGCTAAGTCCTTGGATAACAGAGAACACAAAAACAGTGGCAGAATCAGTACCTGGGGAAGCAAAGGAAGCGTACAGAGCAGCCCTCTGATCAGAGGGACACTGTTCAAGAACGCTCTCTAATAAAGCCTGCACTGTTTCCTCTTGGCTGGGAGAACAACCCCAATCTACCATCAACCACAAAGTGAGCCACTGGTTTTTAATATGGAATAGACATTTAGTAACAAAAAACCCTCACAAGGGCAGTCTCTTCTGAACTACCAGCAGAATATTTTCCAGGGTCACCATCCTGCACTTGAATGCACCTGCACAAGCACAGGCTGGGACGTTGCATGCCCTTACTTTGACAAAAAGAGTACTAGGAAGCCTGGTCCCACCTCAGCACAGCAGCTTCTCGTGGAACGAGTCCTGCAAGAATAGTCTCTTGGAAAGGCAGTGAGATGAAGGGGAATGAACGTCTTTGCGTCCAGAACCCAGCTTCCAGTGTGACAAGATGCCAATAAAGGGTGAGACTGGAGAGAGAAGGCAGGGAGGAAGGAAATGCTTGAGTCAAAAACTCTGTGATATGGTGACGAGGAACCAAACTCAAGGCTGGGTAAGATGGTGCCCATTTCAAGTATGCAATTGTCACCTTCGGAGAAAAGGACCCTGAAAGTTGGCCAGCCAAGTGAGCTACTCCTTGTGTGATGCAGTAGGTGAAAGCCCACTGGGAAGAGCAGGGTCAGCTGATAGGAAAGGTCACTGATTTTGGGGATAGAGAGAAGCTACCTCAAAAGGATGGTTGCTTGCGAACATCCATCTGTACCGGAGAGAAGCATTTCTTGAGATGAAGAGTAAAATAAAAGCAACTAACAAGTGAGAAGCCGCACAACAACCAAGGCTTTTAGTACCCTCTGACACTTAAACTTGTCCACCAAAACTGTGGAATCCTCCTGTAGGTCAGGCAAGAGAAATTCTGCAAGAATGAAGCAGAGTAGCTTAAACTCACTCCTGGCAACAAATGGCAACAAAGGTACCTGTCCCAGCTTCCTGCTTGGTCCAGGAGACTCGTACAACTACAGGATTATCTCAAATGCTCAGTGTAAGTCAGGCTGTCCCCTGAATAGGACAGGCTCTCTATTTGAAACAAGTTCAGCACCAAATAAGATGGAAGGAATGAGTGTCAACTCCAACTCTGAAACAAGGTTCAGGTGCACCAGCACTGGCAAAGCAATGTTGTTACAACCCTGCCCTACTGCCTTAGCATCACCCCAGAGAGTGGGCTGAAAATGTCCGTGGTGTTACTGTTACACAGCAGAGAACTTGCTGTAAAAGAAAATCCCACCTCTTGGCGCTTACATTGATTAATCAGCAGCCAGGCACTGGGGAACACAAGAGGTGCAGAAGAATTTCAGGGTCAAACTTGCAGTGATCTGCTCAATAAAGAAGCTCCAGCAGCACAGAGAGAGTAGGTGAGCATATTAAGTGGAAAGAGCAAACAGAGCCCAAGCAGCTCGGTGCTCACAGGGGCACGCTGGAAGACATCAGAGCCAAGGTAAGTTGATACAGCCCCCTAACGAGCACGGCAGCGGAAGGGCATGGAGTAATTTTACTGCATTTCTTCCTTACTTTAAGCAGATGGATACAAGTTAGAAATACTTCCCCTGAGGCAAAGAGCACGCCTTCACTCATCGAGCAAGACTGTGCAGCAGGCACATGAATCCAGAAAGTCCAACTGGCACCAGAGACAGGGAAGGTAGAGATGAGTAACGCTCTGGTGGGAAAGGGGCCGATGGGCACAGGGCCAGATCCAAGGCAGCATCTGAGACACCGTGGCCAAGCAAATGCTTAGCTGGTTGGGTATCTACATGGCTTCCAGCCCAGAAGTCGAAAGAGCACTGAGTACACAAACAAGCAACTCTGGAGGTTGAGTATCTGCTCAACCAGAAGCAAGCGGTTGTGAGCTGTGCTATTTCTGAGGTGTGCAACCTTCTCAAAGGCAACACAGACACCTTAAAACACAGGTCCACGGGCAAACCTCAGCCTTCACAGTTAAAGATATCCGGATGAAAGCAGTGATGAACACAGGAGCAGTAGCTGTGCAAGATGACAAGTGTCCAAGTTAAAGATTTTTGAGTTAAAGATGGTGTATCTGCCTGATATACCACACTCTGAGCAGAACATCTGAGGATCTAACACATGCCCTGCACAGATCTTGCAAGAGAAACAAACTTTCTAGTCTCACGACAGCTTATAAGTACACCCAGTTTTATAACAGAAGCACAGGTTTATTCAGAAACATAAAACTTCTCTAAATGTAACGATATAGAGAGGGAAGGAGAGTTTCAGTCTCTACACGGTAATAAATGCTTTCCTCTCACTTGATGAAGAGGAAACACTCGTTTCAAAGTCCTGAATCATAATTGCTCATATCTGAACAGCTGAAAAATGCTGCACTAAGGATAAGTCAGGTTCTCCACCACAGAATTTATTTGCAGTTTATTTACCAGAAAACAACTTGTTCCTTGCAATAACATGCTTAGCCTTTATCACAGGCAGATCCAAATAACAGGTTTGCTATTGCTACTTCCTTGGCATGCTTTAAAAGAACAAAAAAACACCTTCCATTCCCCTAGATCACAATGTCAGCTTATGAACTTTATTAAAAATAAATCAATAATGTCAGATGCAATTGCAGTCACAAAATAACCTTGCAAACTAACACAGTCAATTAACATTCCACCATTAGACCCAACAATGGAACACAGAATTACATCACAAATAACATTATTTGAAGACCAAAAGTTGGAAGCACGAGTCCCATGTTCAAGAGTTTTAAATTGCTGAAATCGAAAACAAATTTTCAGAAGCAATTAATTTATAGTCTTCAGAAGTGTTTCCCAAAACATTTGATAAGGATTACAGACTTACAGAGAGTTTTTCAACAATAGCTGCTTTGCCCTGGAACTGCTGTCCTTCCCACGTAAGGCATGATGCATCGATCTGAGGGGAAAAAAAACAAATTCATCAACCTGCTGAGGTAACCTTTAAACAATCCTGTAAAAGACTTTCTTTACTTGGCATATATCCTTAGAATTAAGTAGATTAAATTTAATTATGATTCTACCAGGAAAAAAGTTCCAGCCTTTGGATCAAAGTTACCTTTTAGAAGAAAACTTAAAGGACACACACACACAAAAATAATCCTATGGATACAAAGTTAAGCATGTAGAGAAATAAAATATATGAAGAAATCTGAAAAAGAAGAGTTATAGCACCAGCTTTTTTTCCCTCTCAGGTACTGATTTGCATACTCTGTTCACACTCAGAAAGCAGAATGCACCTCTAAAGGTTTTCTAACAGACAGCCCTGTGTGACATGAAGTGATTGAGGTGCTTCAGCCTAAAAGCTCTTCGGAGCGTGCAATGTCAGGTGTCACAGCAACTGGGAAGAAGCTTTCTGTTCAGCTTAGGATACTCTGTTTAAACCAGAGTCACAATATCCTATGGTCATCCAAGAACACTTCCAACCTGCATAACAGTTCTCCTGACCACATCTGCATAGGTATCTCCAATCAATGATCAAAGACAAAGGATGGAAAAGCCCAGGAGTTCACTGTGTGGAAGGCCACGCTGCCAGGAATTTAAATTAGCCTGTACTTATCACCAGTCTTCTGAGGACTGATAGCAAATACACAGCAAGCCAAAGAGCAAATGCTCTCAGTGCTGGTGCATACTGCTGAGGTAGGAATAATGAGGGGTGTCAGATGGTGTTCCTGCAACAATTTCCATCCTCAACAGCTCGGTGAAGCTTAAGACAACTCATCCAGCAGATGAAAAACAGGTCAGGAAAACAGGATATGCTGCTAGAAGACTTGTAAGACTTGAGTGTCTTGCTGAAACACCTCAGCCACCCAGCAGCATTCCTCACCACCAGTAATCAACTCCACACACAGGGCACTTTGCATGTTCTGGAGGAGTCTTCTGCCAAAACTAAAAGCTGAGGTTCCTTGGGTTTGTTAGTTACAACCTTTAATTTTGGAAGCCAAATCCACTTTGCCCCAAATCAGGAGCAAAAACTAAAGCCTAATTTTTGAAGAAATTTGAACTGCATTTAAATTTCTTTAACAAAGTCTAAATATTTACACTGGATTCAAAATTTTAAATCTGTTTTAATGTTCTGAGGATTAATACAGCATGAGTTCCAATAAATACCTATAAGAACTGCTAAATGCCTACAAGAACTGCTAAGAGTAGGACTTAAATCACATCCCACTTCAAGAGGGATCCAAGCAAATCCTCACCTGCAAATCAATGGCAAACTAAGGCTAGCATATTTGTTTTTATGGAGAATTACATCACCAGATCATCACCAGCCCCCTCCACTACAAGCCAACATCTACAACCAGTGGGGGTTTTATGAATCTGCTTATAGATAAGGCAAAACAAAGCTCAAAATAGAAGTGCAATGTAAAAGAAATGCAATAAATAAAAAGTTGGGTAAGTGTGATTGCATTGACTGTTTCTCTGGAGTCAGGATAAAACCCACTGTCCCACCCTCTGTATTCCCACACACCAAAACAGAGAAACCCAGGCAGACAACGGGACAAAGCCCCAGCCCCCTTTTGTAGATACTTACATATATTGCTCCTAACTGAGTCCTGTCTGCATCAAAAAGCTGGTAGTAATGTTGTACAAAGCTGGACCCAATCTGCTCCCAGATAGGCTTGTCTCCCATTCTGAATCCTCACCTAAAGCCAGTGACTGTAAAACAAACAAAAAATTATCAGAAAGAACAATCACACACATAAGCATTGTACTTGGCTTAAGCATTAAACATCCATAAACACAGATCTGCTCAGACGGCCAGAATTTTTCTTTGGAAGAAGTAGGACAGATCTCACCTCTGTATCCTAGACCTTTATAAATAAAAATATTGGATACCAAATGGTTTAATTTTTTATTATAGCATTTGGTGATTTTCTAGAGCTATTTCAGTGGGAGGTCACAACTTACATACAACAGTGGAGAACAAGAACAACAATGAGTACGTGTTACCACCTTGTATTCACACTGTTCAAAAACTACACCATCTGAAAAAGTTGGCAAGTGCTCACTTTATCTCATTTACTGTAAACAACTGACGTATTAATGGATTGTCTGCAAGAAGCTTAACACCAATTGATTTATCTGCTCAGCTCCTCAGGCATTTCACCGTCCACAGGCCATTCTAAGGAAGGGTGTCCTTTCAAAGGTTCACAACAGGAGCTAATTCACTAGTTCTTCGCTGAACACAAGCTTACTTTTCTATCCTTTCACTAAGGCTGAATCATTCTCAACATTTATCTCTGAACCTGCAGTAATTTCAAGATACAAGCCGTGATTTCTCACAGTGCTGAGGATCTATGGTTCCCAGTTAGGGCACTGGAAGCTCAGAGGCATCACAGAGTTCTGAAGGCAAGTCCCTCTATTTTAGAGGGGTTAAACATGCAGCATGTGCAGCAGCTCAGACAGATCCAGTCTGGAAACTATCATGCACTACGAGTACAGATGATCCCTTTCCCATGCCATTAAATTTTTCAAGACAGCAAATTCATTTTTTCTTTATCTTGGTATTTCTCTGAAAGAATCAATTATGCTAAAAGCGAAAACACAACACCATGCTCAAAACCCACTACATACATTTTAAGATCCAAGTTTACTCAAAGCAAACTACATTATACTTGTTAAACATCGAGATCTGTCAGGCACTAGTCCCTCTTTGCAATCCCTGACCAGGAAACCTTGAGCTACTGGCGTGGTTAAGAGGCTGAGGGACTCGGGTTTTTTTAGTCTGGAGAAGAGAAGGCTGAGGGGGGATCTGATCAATGCTTATAAATACTTCAAGGGAGGGTGTCAGGAGGATGGGGCCGGTCTTTTTTCAGTGGTGCCCAGGGACAGGACAAGAGGAAATGGGCACAAACTTGAATATAACAAGTTCCACAGTGGTTAACTACCACTAAATTAGTGTTTTTCTCCACACACACAATGCGTATTCACGTTGACTTCAGCAAGGCTTTTGACAGTGTCCCACAGCATCTTCACAGGTAAGCTTAGGAAGGTGGATTAGAAGAATGGACAGTGAGGTGGACTGAAAACTGGCTGGAAGACATAGCCCAGAGGTTTGTTATTAGTGGCACAGAATCTAGTTGGAGGTCTGTAACAAGTGGTGTTCCCCAGGGGTCAGTACTGGGTCCAGTCTTCTTCAATATATTCACCAATGACCTGGATGAAGGGTTGGAATGTCCCCTCAGCAAGTTTGCTGATGACACAAAACTGGGAGGGGTGGCTGACACCCCAGAAGGCTGTGCCACCATCCAGTGAGACCTGGACAGGCTGGAGAGTTGGGCAGAGAGAAACCTGATGAACTTCAACAAGGGCAAGTGCAGGGTGCTGCACCTGGGGAGGAATAACCCCCTGCACCAGCACAGGTTGGGGGTGACCTGCTGGAGAGCAGCTCTGAGGAGAAAGACCTGGGGGTCCTGGTGGACAACAGGCTGACCATGAGCCAGCAATGGGCCCTTGTGGCCAAGAAGGCCAATGGCATCCTGAGGGGCATCAGGAAGAGTGTGACCAGCAGGTGGAGGGAGGTCATCCTGCCCCTCTGCTCTGCCCTGGGGAGGCCCCATCTGGAGCACTGGGACCAGTTCTGGGCTCCCCAGTTCCAGAAGGACAGGGAACTGCTGCAGAGGGGACAGCAGAGGGCTACAAAGATGGTGAGGGGCCTGGAGCATCTCCCTTCCGAGGAGAGGCTGAGGGACTTGGGTCTTTTTAGTCTGGAGAAGAGAAGCCTGAGGGGGGATCTGATCAATGCTTATAAATACTTCAAGGGAGGGTGTCAGGAGGACGGGGCCGGTCTTTTTTCAGTGGTGCCCAGGGACAGGACAAGAGGAAATGGGCCCAAACTTGAATGTAAGAAGTTCCACCTAAACCTGAGGAGGAACTTCTTTGCTGTGAGGGTGGCAGAGCCCTGGCAGAGGCTGCCCAGGGAGGTGGTGGAGTCTCCTTCTCTGGAGACATTCAAACCCTGCCTGAACATGTTCCTGTGCAACCTGCTCTGGGTGGCCCTGCTCTGGCAGGGGGTTGGACTAGGTGATCTCCAGAGGTCCTTCCAACCCCATATCATTCTGTGATTCTGTATTCACCCTTGGCAGCTCAATGTACCATCACACAAACCTAAGATCGAGCTCTATGCTACCACTGCACCTCCTTTAGACCCAGAGGCTTTCAACTCAAGACACAACAGCCTCACTCAAGCACCAGGTGCCTTCTGTCCCACCCTGAAACCATGTGAAAGCCTTTGAGACTGCAAGAAATTAAGGAATTCTTACTTTAAGTATAGAAAGCAGTATTATGGTTTCTAAAACTAAAGCTTAGTATGCTTATTATCTCCTTCTAAAAATGTATTTGCATTTTGGCAGGTAAAATGCCATTAAATAAATTAACAGTATAAATTAGACCAGTAATAGTGTTGATTTTGCCAGAAGTGAGAACCAAACTAAAAAAAGAAATGCCGCTGAGATTTATGATCCTTGATTTTTTTTATTTTTTTGTTGCAACCCTGCTTTTTTTCCTGTGTCACTAATATATGGTTTTGCTGAATACTCTCACTCTCCCTGGAGAGGATTTTTATTTTCTTTTCCTGATTTCTCATCCTTTCCTCCACGCTGTTTTATGTTTTCTGCCTCTCATCATAGAGGTAAGAAGCTTAGAGACGTGCCTAAAGAAAGAGCAAGATAGGAATGATCTTCTGTGTCATCAAACCTAGTACCTTTCAATGACACACAAGCCACCTAAGATTGTATTGACATATTTATCAGGCTGCTTTAATGAGATAAACGTAATATAAAAGGCTTTTAAGATGTATTCCAACGCTAGGAAGAATGCACATGTTCTGATGTTGTCAAACACGAGGACAACAAAGATGTGCTTCAGAGCCATCCAGCCAGATCTATCCGTGGCTCAAAGTTTGGTTAGAGGGAAGAATATTCAGTTAATATTAAAACCAGACAAAAAATGTTTCAGTAAGCTAGAACACACATACACCTGTCGTTTTAAAGCCCCCTGCTGGAAGTTACGACTGTATGAGCGTATTACTGGATATTCCACCTTAATTCCCATGGAAAAGGAGACCGATTCCTTAACCTAATTAATTTTCTTCCCTTCAAACCAAACCTTCCTCATCACATCCACTTCAGAACATCACAGCCCATTCCATTAACAGCTCCTTCGCAGAAGCACAGTGGCAAAGCTGAGCTACCAGCACGGAATGTGACACTTCAATGCACGTTACTCCATTTCTTAGAATCTACTCACATTGGAGAATTTAACCCCATCTCAAACACCCCTCAGCAGTCGGGGCTCGAGCTGAAACCCAATACAGCTCCTCAACTTTGTCAAACCATCCAAGGCTACACTACACCCCAAAGCTCCTCTCCCCCCTTCCCCATCGGTTCCTCCAGCTTGTTGGTCTCCATGCTGCTCCAGGAGGGAGATGACTGCCTCAGTTAAGCTCCCCCTCATCTGCTTTGGCACACGACAGATGGCACCGATATCAGCAGTAGCACCAAGGCAGCGGAGGAGGCATCAAGGTATTAGACCAAGGAGGATTGGAAGGGAACCAAGCCTTCACACAGGGCATGAGTGACCCTGAACTAGACTAGGGTTACACTGGCAACAGGTTTTCTGTCAACAAAATCAAGAAACGCAGACTCCTTCCCATTGCCGGTTACAGCTTAAGTGCTCCTACCTACACTCATCCCTCTTCCTTGTCTGCCTTACCTCTGGGTGTGAGAGACCAGCAGAAACACACCAAGACATAACTCCTACGGGGAGCACAGTCCTTAAAAGACCCATTTCTGCAAAAGGTCTGGATGAAAACTCTTCCCATTGCTTCCTTCAACGAACAAGAAGCCAGGAAACAGCCTGGAGACAACTCTCGTCAGCACACTGCACCATGAAATCCATCTTCCTGCTCAAGCAGCATCCCCAGAACTAGTCAGAGGCATAACTTGAGGAAAAGCCACCTTTTTACTTAGCAAAAGTAGAAAGCTTCCTGCTGACAGACAAATAAAGAGAACATTTTTCCCAAAACATGTAAGCACCGATGATACCTAGAGCAGGTGGACGATCGTCACATCGCTGTGGTACAGAGAAAGACCAAATAATTGTTTCAACCAGCAGCTGTGTTTACTGCATTATCAGACCTGGACATAAGTAAACTCACTGTTATCAATTTAAAAAATTGAGTCTTTGAATTCAAGCATGGCAGACCTTCAAGAAGAATCCTACGTTTTCTGAAAATGTCAACAAAAACTAGTATGAGCAACAGTAAATTACAATGTAAGTTGCTAAAGAAAACCAAGGTGGTCTCCCACATTTAAAAAGCAAGCTGCATTCAAAGAGTCAATGAACAACCACCACAGGCAAATAAACTCAGTAAAGACTTTCTGATCTGCGGAATATCAAGTAAGAAAACACAGAATTTATAGAGGAAAGACCTCAAACTAGTACATTCTAATGTTAGTGGAGAAAAAAATGGCCACCTGTTATCCAGTTATGACTACACTTATTTCATAAGTGATCGAACCATAAATAAGCCACACTCCCTGGATATTAAAGCTCTCTCTATGCACCATTGCACCAAAGTTAAACTCTCTTAAGGTTGAATTCAAGATTGTTTTCTGAAGATTTGAAAAATTAGTGTAACAGGAGAGCATCAATGCTCCTTTTAACATGGTGCTGTTTGTCCAGGGGTACATGGCAAACACGATTTAGACCATCAGTTGCTGCACCTTCACTACTAATTAACAAGAGTAAATAAGGACAATGAAAGAGCTCTCAGTTGTTTCAGTTCCTGTTATTCATGCAATTTCTGCCATGCATGTATTTTTTGATTGCTCAGATTAAAGAGTGAGCAGTAAAAGCAGAAAAAGTAAAGCAGCAAACAGATTTTAGACTATTTTTCCTTCAAACTCTTTTCTGTTGCCACTAAAACGTACAAAGACAGGAGTGTCTCCTGTGCACGCTTTCTAGGAACACAATGGAACCAGCATCACAGGACCAGTTAATCTTCTCTCAAACAGATCATCTATTCAGCTACACCAAGAATCACTCGATAACATCATCTTCCTTTAGCAAAGCCACATACTGCCAACAAAAGAAACTACGCAAATGATCACAGAATAATTCAGGTTGTAAGGGACCTCCTCCAGCCCAAAGCAAGGTGAGACAGGAGATCAGACCAGGCTGCCCACACCTGTTTCCACTTTGATCCCCAAAAGCTCTGATGACGGAGACTGCATAACCTCTGTGGGCAACCTCTGCCAGACCATCCTCACACAGAGGGCAGCTCTCCTGGCTCCAGCCACAATCCCTTCTGTTCCAATTTATGCCTGTGCTCCCACCACACGCCCCCGTGAACAGCCTGGCTCCATTCTCCTGAGAAGGTTCTACTGGAGGTAGGAACAAGCCCCACACAAGCCTTCTCTTCTCCAGGCTAAACAAGCCCACGCGAGGCATAACACACCTTAATGAAGGGGCAATGAACCACTGGAACCTACTAAGGGACATCATCAGTCACTTATGTTAAACACACTGTACCTCTTCTTAAGAAATTCCAATTTTGTGGTCAATCTTTCTGTCTGAAAACCTATGAAATTTCCAGTGAAGGAGCAAATTCACACATTTGGAGACTGAGAGAAGGGCTTCTCTTACATATCTTTGCTATTATCTCCACCACAGCTGACTGATCTATAGAGGTTAACAATCCGAGAATTACTGCTCCAGGCCAATCAGAAATTATTGATTTCAACATGGACCTTCACCTAGAAATTGCTATGGGCTGCGCAAGAAACTACATTATTCTAAATACGCTTTCAGATCTAAAAATAATTAAACTAGATATGTGAACAGTGGAAAGATGGAAAGGGAGAAAGGGGGAGAGTGACAAGGCACAGACTGTTTTCTTCTGAAAAATATGGAAAATAAATAGCCTTTCCCCTTCTCAGCCTTTTTATTCCTCTACTCCAACTTCATTAAAACAAATTAATGCAGGAATTATGCCAACCTGAAGTATATTTTTTTGATTACAGATGTCAGCAAGTACCAGGCCACTAGTAAACAAAATACATGGGGAGGACTCCGGCAAAGCTTTCACAGCGCCTACAGCTTGATGCTCATCCTGTCTGCAACCTGACAACCCAACAGAGTCACGACAAGTCAGCCGAGATGATTTTCAAACATATTTGGATAGGAAGACATAACGTGGTGGTGTTAAGCAACAGCCACAATGCTACACATCTGGCATTTTTTTTTGCCACAGTATTCTTGCTGCAATCCTAAAACTGAATTCAAGTTGACAAGGCTGAAGTCACATCTCTTTTCCCCAGGATGAACCCAAGACAACTCAGTTTTAAAGTAACAGAGGAGGCAATGGGGGACAGAAGGGGGAAACTGCTGCACCACATTTTTCTTTACCTTATAAGTACAGTAACATAACACCTAATCTCCAAGAAATGGCAAAATCTAAGATATTTCTGTCTATCTGTCTCTGATTATCATGACAGCTGTTTCAGGTTAAGAAAAATTAGGAACTGGTTTTCAAGTTATAGAAGCAAAGATGTCATACTACAGTTATGTAGTAGTAGTTTTTCTTTACCAAATCATTACTTAAAAATTAATCAGGTTTGTTCATGAACTCAGCAATAAAATATTCATTATTAATCTTTATTCTAAACAGAGCTTCTATCAAAACCCACAGCTTAATCCTTGCGACTTTTCTTGTGGTTCACAGCTGAAGTTTGACACGTTTGAATCACTGTTGTACGTCTGGTAAAAGTAGTCGGGTAAATAACAGCCCTGAATTAGACAGCACAAAGGTAGTTACCCCTAAACACATAGCCATATGTTCCTTGGTGCAGTGATAAATGCAAAAGGACCAAGATAACATTGCTATCTTGCATTATATCACCCCATAATTTTAGGTTTAACGCCAGCATTCCTCTATTATTGACTGGCAGAGCTCAAATATGGAAAATTTTCTCCAACATGCTTTATGATCCACAAGCTTTCCATGTGTCTAAACAGCGCCTGTTCCACCTCACCTCCAAATGACTGGTCTCCAATCTTTGGTTGGACTCCAAATTTCCACAAAAAAAAAAAGTAACTGAAACCTTTTGTATGATATCTACCTAACCATCTTCCACTTCCAAAACCATGTTTCCCATCCTGCTTCGCTTATTTTTTTTCCTCCCCCACAACACACAATAGCCCCACTTCCCGCACAATGGTACGTGAGCACACAAGTTGGTCATGTACAAATATGAATATCAAACCTGCCCGTGATGTCACAATATCCAGGAGTTTTAAAACAACTGAAAGAAATCATGCTTGAAAGTGTTACCAGTTATTAGTATGTTTTGTGTAAGGATTGAAATACATACTCAACACTACCACTACCTAGACGATCCTATTATTAATGACAGAGACAAAAGAATCCCCAACAGAGAGGACAGCAGAAATTTGTTACCGTTTGCGTTCTTCTAAAGAACTGAACAGACACCAGTGTTAAAACAAATAAATTTCAAATCATCTACCAAATAACTTGCAATTTTTTAGGAAGGAACATGAAATTAGGACCCCAGTGAGAGAATAATAAAATAGTCCAAAAGTAAGGCAAAATGTCATTGTACTTTAAATTAGATTCCGTTTTTCACCAATAATGATGTTACAGACAGTAATTTCTCTGCTTCTATGCAGACGTACATGAAATGCCTCTGCTAAAAGAAAACTTAAAGATGCAACTCACAAACACAGAAAGCATTGCTTGGCATTAATTCCTCCCAGAAAAAGAGCCACCAAGAGAGTCAACTTGAGAATGTGGCTGATTCAGCAACCGGATTTAACCTTCAAGCAAGTTCTGCAACTGATTCCTATTCCTCCTTCAAGCATTTACCTGGGCTTTGTTCCTGTTCGACATTAATACAATGTATACGCTACAAAACCAACTCTAAAATACACATCTACACTGGAAGTGCTGGACTTCAAATGAGAACTAACAGTTAGTTGAAGCATTATCAGCCTGCCTTTAACAGGGAGTTAAATGCAAATCGTAAGAA
>QJSC01007875.1:63236-91396 GCA_003697955.1 Calidris pygmaea
CCCCGGTAGCCCCCAGGAAAAGCTCTCCCCCGTCCCCCGCCAGGAGAAGCTCTCCCCCGGGGCCTCAGGCCATGGCGGCGGCGAACCCTCGAGCAGGGGCAGCGCCCCCGGGAAGGGCCGGCCGCCGCCGCGGGCTGGGTGTGCCGGTGCTCCCCGCCTCACCTCCCGCTCCCCGCCCGACCGGAGGGACCCGCTCCTTCAGCCTGCGGCCCGGGTTCGCCCCTCGCTCCCCTCAGAGCTGGGCCGGGCGCCCTCCACACCCCTCAGCGCCGGTGCGGAGCCAGCGGCGGCGGCTCGGCTCCCTTAGCCGGTATCCGCGGGCGCCGAGGCCCCGGACGCCGCCCCTCGGGGACGGCGCCTCAAAGACGGGGAAGGTCAGGGCGTCTCCGGCCGCCGGTTGCCGCCCAGCCCGGCCCGCGGCTGCCGGCAGCGCCCCGAGGCGGGGCTGGAACCGGACTACGGGGCCGCGGCCAGCGAGCGAGCGCGGGGTGGGGCGGCGCCATGCGCCGGCCCACGGGTGGCCGTGGGTCAACCCGGTCCCGCTCCTGGCCCAGCTCCCGCTCCCGCCGCCCCACCGGGCGCCCGCCGCCGCTCCGCCCCCCCCCGCACTCACCCCGCGGCTCCCACTATGGCGGCAGCAGCCCCGTGCGCGGCGCGAACCCCCTCAGCCTCTCTCGCCCGCGCTCTCCGCCCCGCCCCGCCCCGGCGGCCCCGCCCCGCAGCATGCCGGGACAGCGAGTCCCGCCCGCCGCCGGAGTGTGCACTCGGAAGGGAGCGAAGGACTACAACTCCCGGCGTGCTCCGCGGCCCAGCCCGCCGTGGCTCATTTGAATGAAGGGAAGGGGACCGCGTGCCGCTGGCCCCGCAGGCCGTGCCCCGGAGCACTGTGGGATAGTGGCGGAGCGACTTCCCCCGCTTCAGCGGGGCTTGGCCGCACCAGGCCCGCAGCCCAGCGACCTGCCTTGGAGCGTCGGGGCCCCTCCGTGACAAACCGCCTGTTCGGGGGCTACCCGAGCCGCCCCCGGGACCTCGTCTCATGGGGATGCTGTGCCTGGCCCGGTCGCCCCCGGGGATTGTGGCTATGGTGGCTGGTGGGACCCTCGGCCCTCTCACCCTGACGACAACTGACCTCAGGTTGTAACGGTGACAGGATTTTGTCCCAAAGAGAAGGGTTCCCACCTTCAGAGGGCTGCGGCTCGAGTGTGGAAGTTGGCAGTGAGCTGCAGGTAGAACCGTGGATACTGAAATTTATTTTTAACTCCCCTAACAAGGGCTATACAATGAAATAACATAAAACGTGTGGTCTCAAATGTGGAAACCCGCACCACATTCACTCAAGCAGCAGCAGGAAGGCTTATAAAGGTGCTGAATCTTTGTGATCGGGTAGGTAGGTGGTAGGGCTGAGCCTGAAAGAGCTCGGTGGTTGGCCGGTGAGCAGTCGGGTGCGGTGGTTTAGCCCAGCTCTTTGCCTGAGCGTTACCTGTCTGCTTCTTGGAGAGAAACGGCATCACACAACCCTGGCAGGTCCACAAAGCGTTTGTCCGGGCTCGCTGCTGAGGGCAGTACCAGGAAAAGGAGATGAAGGTGGCAGACTCTGAACCTCTTTCCTAGATTCCTCTGTCGTCACACTATCAGTATTTTCCAACAGGTTTCTCCTATTCAAAAGAGGCAAACCCGTGTACCAGCACTGTGTTGGTCCCCATCTCACTACTTCTTACCACACTTGGCCTGGAAAAGGAGACTGCAGACAGCTGAGGCTCCACTGAGTCCAGGTGAAGAGCGGCTGAACAATAAGCAGGTGAATATTTTTCCCCATTCTCCCCATTGTTTTCTGACTGAGGTGCTGGTTCATACCTGGGGGGAAACCATGAGCTTTTTCATTGCCTTTATTATGATATTCTCAGATCTTCAGCTTCCAGCCTGAGACGTGTTCATGTGATCTGCAACTTGTGGCTGCTGCCGATGTCTCTCCCCTGGCGGGGAAAGATCTCAGTGGAATTACTTGCACCATCCTGACCACAGTTATTTGTGGACTCAGCTTAAGAATTTGTGTCATGAACAAAACCCATTTTTAAAATTGTGGGGCCTGTGACACTCTTACACAGGTAAACAGTTTGTACACAGCAACCCTCAAGTTTATCTAGGAACTGGGCTGATTACACACCAATGCAAAGCTGTGAATATATGGAAAAAGGTACTTAACATTTGTTATTCATATCAAAAGGCAAAGGAGAAGGATTTGCATGATATGGACCACCTGGCATCCCTTGTTCTAGCTGATCTGTTGTGGAGTCAGTTCCAAAAAGGACCCAAGCCTGGAACTTGCAGGCTTTAGGATAAAATGCTGTTGACTTTCCATCTGCTATTCCTGTAATAGCCATTATAGTGGGATAAGTATCTTTTAGGATGTGGCTACCCAGCTGTAGTAGCTCCTTTCTGTGGATAAGTGTTTTTTATGGTGTGACTGCCCAGCTATGGTAGCCCCTTTCTGCTTTGTGCAGTTTTTAATTTTTGGAGGAGAGACACAGTAAGAATTTGAGGTAGAATTGCTTTGTGATTTGGGAGGAAAACTAGAAATTAGATGGTGAGGGCTGAATGGAGCGCCCTGAGAAGGAGGTAACTGGGTTTTAGGAATATTTTTCTAGCATTAGGTCTGTTCCGAAATCATATTCCATCAGAAGGGACATAGTGATGGAATACAAGGATACCCAGGGAGAAGTGAAGCAGTGAAGGTCCATCAGCAGGTGGTAACCTCACCACCCGCAAGAGCACACCACTTTTTGTTCTTTTCCTGTGTAGTGATTCCCAGATGAGTTGTGTGACCAGCACAGGTGTGGCTGGTGCCTTGCAGTTGCCCGTCTGGTCTCTGGGCTGTCCCAGCACGCCCATCTGAACTGTAATATTTCTGTGCGGAAACAGTCAACCCTTTGAAGTGAGAGCTGACTGGGCAGCAGCTGAATTGTGCTGATTCTTTATTTTTTAGTAGAGGTTAAGAAGGGTATCACCTTGGAGCCTGGGCGGCATCGAAGCCCTGCTTTGCTGGGCACTATGTGCAAGTGGACAAGAGAGACGATTTTTTACCCTAGCAAATGTGCAATCTAGAAAACCAAAGCATAGTCAAGGCAATGAAGATGGGACCGTGTCATGAAGCACGAGATGAAAAGTGCACGCTTGGCTTGGTCGCACCACATCCTGACCAGAGCCAAGGAAATTTCTCTTAGCTGCTTCTTCTTAGCTTGGGCAATAGGCTCAAGCTGGAACATAGGAAGTTCCATTCAAATACGAGAAAAAACTTCTTTGGGGTGAGGGTGACGGAGCCCTGGAACAGGCTGCCCAGGGAGGTCGTGGAGTCCCCTTCTCTGGAGATCTTCAAGCCCCGCCTGGATGCAGTCTTGAGTGATGTGCTCTAGGCGTTCCTGCTTTAGCAGGGAAGTTGGACCAGGTGATCTCTAGAGGTCCCTTCCAGCTCTGACAATTCTGTGATTCCGTGACTCTCACACAGCCCTTGGGTGGTGATGGGTTTGTGATGGTGGGACCCTGGGACCGCTCCTGTGTTCCGCTCAGGAGGACACTGAAAGCTTTGGATGCTTCCTCCTTACCGTTGGTGCTGGGAGGCTGCTGCTGGTGCTTCCCAGATCTGGGAAATGTTATGAGGAGCCTGTTGGACTACCTGGGCTCCCTTCAAGAATAGCAAGAGGAGCCAGCCCCAAGAACAGGCCTCAGCACCCCCTGAGAGTAAAAAGAGGGCATGTGGTGAGATGCAGAGAAGGAAAAGAAGGAGATGGAGAAGAAGGTTGGGTTTGTCGGTCCCATCTCTTTCAATTTAGCCCTGATTTAGCCCAGAATTTCAGCATTTCTGCCCTCTCTCGAGAGCAGGGATGTCTGAGGCTGTATCAGAGAGATATCCGCCGTCCAGCCTGTCGGCCTGTGCTTTCTGGCACACCAGTTCCCAGAGGAGTCTCCAGCCTCTGCATCGTGATGCTCGCTGGCACAGGAGCTTCTGCCCTGCCCCATCAGGGCCCTGGTCACAGGGCAGAGGTAGGACCAGCGGGAAGGACTGCAAGAGGAGGCAGCTTCCAAAGCTGGAAGCAGGACACGAGACAGAGAAACAGAGGTGGGGTTGGAACACACTGACTTCCAGCACAGTGGCTTCCAGTGACAGAAGAGAAAAACTGTAGATGAGGAGTTTGGGTAGGACGCTGGAGAATATTCCTTGTGCCAGAACCCACGCTGTGAAAGATGCTGTGTCAGAGGTCATGAAAACTGTCATCTGTCCAGGAATTTAATGGGAACAACACTGATCTCTAAATACAGATGAACCGAGGGAGCCTTGTGCACGTGCAGAGAAGACCGTTAGGGTTTCACCTACAGGAGAGAGGGTTTTGCATTGGAGAGAAGCTTCTCCATGTCTTGCTCCCATTTGGTTCTGCTTGTTACCTTTTCTTGTCACATAAGAGCCCTTCTGTCCCTTCCCATCCATACCTGAACATGAAGAGCTCAACCTCGAGCTGAGGCTACAGGTCACCACCTTGCCCACCACAGGGGCTCTCTGGCCAAAGCTCTTCTTACACTCCCTTTCTCACAAAGGCTGATTTTACCTAATTAATGTTCAGAAAACTTTGTCTGCAGACACACGGACGTGTTGGGTAGAGGCTAGATTTCAATACAGGATGCAGAAAAGTGAGGAGCTGAAATAGAAGGAAGAGCATCTGCGTGGAGCAGTAACACAGTTTATTTGTTAGCATATTCAGGTGACTTCCTACAGAATGAACCTCTTAATTCACTGCCAGTGCCGCTGCTTAATTTAGCAGCAAAGGGGGGAAAGTGCATATGAGGACAAGCGTTCACTTTTGTCACAAGCTTCATTTAACGTACCCAGTTCAACCCCAAAATGTGACGTTTGAGGCACAGCTGAAATTTTTTGCCACTTAACAATTGTTTGAGACTCTAAACCTGTTGGAAATTAGGTACTTTGGGAAGTGGAGTTGCATATTCCAAGATACTACAAGGCCAGCTCCTCCCTGCATGAGGCTGGTTCGCGGGAGGCCGTGCTTTCTCCTCTCTCCTCCATGGATAACGCAGGGAGTTCGTGCTGTCCCTCCCACAGAAGCCCCGTGTAGCTCCAGTCATTCCTGGCTACTCAGAGAGCACCCCTCTCCCAACAGCCATTCCCTCAGCAGGACAGCTCTAACCCCGTTAATCCCGGTTTGAGCGACACAGGACTAATTTATTTTCTAATGCTTGGGAAAACTGCACTTTTAGAAGACTCTGGTGTCTGAATTGGTGACAATATTCCCTTCACAGCCAGCTCTGGGTGCGGGTCTCAAGGTCTCAGTGTTTTCAAGCTCCCCAGGAGCGGGGATGAGGAGGAACAAGACCCGGGCACTTGGCCCAAGCTGCCAACGGGGTTATTTCATACCATGAAATGAACATTCAGTATAAATTAGGAGTTTGCTGAGGAGTTTCTCTCTCTCTCTCTCTCCCTTGCTGGCTGCCCCCCTGAGAACTCCTTGCCCCGGTGCCGGAGCCCTGAGCCCTTCCCTTCCTCCCGCTGGCAGTGTCCCACATGGGCTGTCCCTGCGGGGAGTGCACGGCTCCCTGGGGTGGAACGGGCTGGGGACACTCCTCCTGTGTTTCATATCGGTACCAGGATCAATGCTGGTTCTTAAGTATAATTGTTAATTATTTAGCCTGATCCTTTTAAATCAGTTTATATTTCAAGCCTTGTGTTTCCTTGTTTTTCCTTGAGTCCCCTTCCCAGGTGGAGAGGGGTCATCAGGTGATGGAATAACTCTCTAAATGACAACTAATTGTCATGGGGTTTCTCAAACCATAACACCTGTGCATGCAGGCACATGAACGAACCTCAAACTCCTCTTCCTCACCCTTCACAAATGTAAAGATATTCACTCCCGTGCAGCTGGGGAGTTCAGGAGGAATAGAAAAATGTTGCAAAAGAGAAGACAAGTTCCAGCCACCTTTCAGAAATATATATATATATACACACAGAGCACGGAAACAGGAAACATAACAAAACAAAATATACTTTATTAAAATTAAGCATGTTAGCACCTCAGTGTAACCTGGAGAAGTGGAAGAGTCCAGCAGTTAACCAGTCCAGCAGGCCGAAGGGCTGAACGTCCTGAAGTGCATTCCAATGGTAGAAAAAAATACCACGACTGTTAAGCCACGCACGTTGTGGAGAAGCTGGGACGCACAACCTGTGTCATCAGTAAGGGGAGACGTTGTGCTGCCTATTGTCTTGATGGGAGCATAGAGATCTGCTGGACCCATTCCGTATGTTAAATCAGAGGGTGGAGCAGGTATCTGCTTTCCTTACAAGAAAAAAAAAAACAACCCCAAAACAAACAAACAAACAAAATCGCTGCTTACTTGACTGGCAGGAAGATCAGGATACCACGGAGCTGCAGTTAAGAGCTACATATCAGATTGGAGAAAATAAATTAAAATGAAATAATGGGAAATACTTAGTACATGAAGAGACCTGTAGTATCCTTACGGTCCCCCATCCAACTCAGTACAGGTTAACAGAGAAACGCACCGTGCATCACCTCGCAGGCTGCGACAACCAACGCCTGTCGCTCAACAGGCTCCATGATCCAGAGACAAACCTCCCGCTGCCAAATCCCACCGCGCCCTTCTGTTCGGCCGTAGAGTATCCAAACGGAGAGTTGTAGAGCTACATTAGCCAGTGTTACAAAGATTACAATATTCTCAAACTAACAATACTTTTTTTTTTTACATTTAGAAAATACTTCTATAAAACTTAGTAAAACTGACATCCCGATGTACCGAGTACAACGCACTCTGCTTCAGGAGAGCTACCTCACGCGCCCGGCGGACGCCTGGGCGCTCCTCCCTCTGACCTCAGGATGGGCACACTGTGGTGAACTGCCTTTTGTTTCCAACTGCCAGGCCAGCGAAGCACGGGACACCGGATACCCTCCTCTTCCTCAGCCCCAAGATGTCCGTTGCCCCGGCAACCCTGGAAGCACACCTTCAGGCCAGCCTCGCTGCCCTCGCTCCACTGTCTTTTGAGCCACCGTCGATTTGGTTTCCTGTTGCTGAAAAGCGAGGGGACTAACGGCTGGCTAGAAACAGAAACCACACAATCATGCCACGGGGATTTTGTTACAATACTCTTAAATCCGGGTTTAGAACACGCAAGCGCGTTTCGGTAAGGTCTCGCCTAACGTACAGATTACGCGTCGTGCCCACTAGTTGAGGATTAGACAGCAAGGTTTTGCCACTGCTGCAGATAAACTCCTCGCGCTTCTCTTTCGTCCCCGTTCTCCGAGAGAAAGCCGAGGATTTACATTCCGACGTGTTACAAAGCCTCCGTTTCATTACAGGGAGTTCTCAGCCAATGAGATAAACTTACAGCCATCAAATGCCACCGGGTTCTCAGGACCGGGTCGTAATCCTTACTAGGGTTGAAAGCACGGAGACGCCTGTAACAAATACGTATGTACTGCGGAGAAAGCAAAAAAAACTACATATACAAGAGCACTCTTTTATCTGGGGATTCTTTCACGCTAGAAACAGCAGTCTTTTATGGCATCAGTAATTTACTGAAGAAACACATCACCCTGAGAGGGTTTCTAAAGCTTTCCTCAGGCCTCTGCTAAGCGAGGCCAAACACGACATCCTTGTTCGTTCCTGTGAAGGGTCCGGTGCCAGCCACACTCTCAGACATGCCTTCTGCAGGGGGTAGTGTTGCTGCTACCTCACTCAGCACACAGAGAGTTTATTTGCTGAGAACTGATACCCTCCGGCCACTTCGTGGTGACACGGGTCCCATCAACGCTAAAAGAAGAGCTTTCTGCTGCTGCCGGCACCGAGAGGGTGCGGATGGGCCTGGTGTAAACGGGCAGGCACCCGCAGGGCGAGCTCTGGGGTAACGTGGGATGGATAACGGGGCTCGGCTCCGAGCTGACGGCGGCCGCCCCGTCCGGGCAGGGGGATGTGATGGCCAGGGGCCGCTTCGGCGGGGGCAGGAGGGACCAGGCAGGGAGAGACGGGGGGCGGCGGGGCTGGGACCCATCCTGTCTCCGCTCTGTCCGGGCACCTCACCGAGGGCGGCGGAGGCTCCAAGGTCGGGAGCCCCGCGTCGGGCCGGGCCCCGGCAGCCCTCAGAGGCCGTGGCGCTTGCGGGTGCCGGCGCTGGCGGCGTGGAGCAGCCGGTCCTTCTCGCGGATCTCCTCACGGAGCTGGGCCTCGGCCAGGCGCAGGCGGCGGATGCTGCCCTTCATCTCCTTCATCTTCACCTCCAGCAGCGCGATGATGTCGCGCTGCTCGTTCAGCTTCCTCAGCAGCTCCTCCGACGTGGTGCCCGACGACAGCGAGTACGAGTGGTCCGGGGGGCCGCCCTCCACCGCCACCTCCTCCCCCGCCGCCGTCGGTAGCCTCCCGGGAGCGGGCCCGGCGGTGGCCCCGGCCCCGAGCTCCACCTGCACCGTCAGGTCGATGGGCTTCACGTCCTCGGCCGCGCCCCCTGCCGGGACCTCGGCGGCGGTGGCGGCAGCTGCAGCTGCACCGGGGGGACCTTGCGCGGCGGCGGCGGCAGCGGCGGCGGCGGCGGCGGCGGGGCGGGGGCGGCGGGCGGCCCGCTGCGCCTTGCGCTCGTTGACGCCGCGCAGGGGGAAGATGGTGGGGACCCGCACCAGGTAGGACTTGCGGCCGCCCTGGAAGTGCTCGCTGCAGACGCGGTGGCCCGTGGTGGGCTGGAAGGTGCTGAAGCAGCCGCTGACGCCCGCCCGGGAGACGTTCTTCAGCCAGAGCCGCCGCAGCTCCTCGTCCTTGGGGAAGGTGTAGAAGTGCAGCGCCTTGTCGCGGTGCGAGTTGTTGTAGCAGCCCGGCACGCAGCAGGTGAAGCCCGGCATGGCGGGGCGGCCTCCCCGGGAGGGGGGGACACCCCCGGCGGCGGGGAGAGCGGGCGCGGAGGGGGCCTCCGCCGAACTACAGCTCCCACAAGGCCAACCGCGGCCTGCCCGCCGCCCGCCGCCGACGCCGCCCGCCGCACCGGAACTACGCGGACCACAATGCACCGCGGCGGCGGCGCCGCGCCGGAACTACCCGCCCCACACTGCGCCGCGCCCCCACCGCCCCCCGCGCGCGGCCGCCTCTCGCGAGAGGTGCGGTGTCTCGCGAGAGGACCGGCGGGCGGCGGGAGGCGGGCGCGGCCGTTACCCCCCGCCATGGCTGACAGCCGCCTGCGGGCCCGCCGCGGGACTCGGCTCGGCAGCCGGCAGGCGGCCAAGGCGGTGGGTGGGAGTCGGGATGTGCGGGAGGGGAAGGGAAGGGAAGGAAGGGGGAGCCGCTGACGGGGCCGCCCCCTTCGGTGTGAGGGGGAAGCGAGGCCCAGGGCGCGGGCACCCGGGACGGCCAACGGACGCTCCGTTTCCCTTGCCCGCCTTCAGGCGTGTTTTTTTCAAATGTGCCGAGCCCCCTTGAATTTCATTCTCACCGAATAGCCGGGGCCGTTAGAGTCTTGTACCTCGGTTGTGTTTTTCGTTTATTTCCCCTTTTGGGGTTGTTTTGAGTCAGGGCTGTGAGGGACAAAGGGCCTGGGCCCTGCTTCCCAGCCCCTGGGGCTTCTGTTGCCGGTGAGAGCTGTGCATTGAGATCCTCCTGGGTGACAGACCTGCGGGAATCCCCCCAAAACGGAGTGCCGGCGCTGTTAGAAAGCAAAGGCGTGTGATTTCTTTTGGGGAATTTTGAAAACGTTTCATGTTTGTTAGATTTTCATTAGAAGAGGGATGACAAATGCTTTTTGATGCTAAGATTCATCTTTAATGATGAAAATATGATATTTGAATTGCATGCCTCTGATTTCTCTCTTTAGACCGACTCTGATTCCAGGAAGGGCGCTGGCAGAACCACCTTGCTGAAGCAGAGACCGACTGCCTTACCCGATCTTGACAATGAAACGCCGCGGGTTATGCTCAAGAGAATCATCCGGACCCGTAAGTATCTTTTTTTCAGGAAAATAGAGAACAGAAGGACAATGTTTTGGTGGAGTTGAGAACAGGAGGTGTTCTCTTCTAGCCTACTATTCTTACTCTGTTACACGGAACAGAAATCCAGACCGTCGTATGACTGCTGTATGTAAGAGTGGGAGCTGGAGGAGGTGATCCCATACAGCTCTGTCTCAAAGCCCAGCTCTTGCTTTGATGAAATCATAGTCTTGAAAATTCTTTTCATTCATTTTGCTTACCCCGGTGAACAAGCGTGTCATCTCTGTGCTGCCTTTAGCTGTAGGATCACGTGTAAATTGTAGGTAGAGACACATCTGTTGCAAACTTCAGCTCCTCAGCTGCAGTACCTGGAACCCCAACGCTGCCATTTGTCACCGCTGGCTTTGTTACTGTATGTGCCAGCCTTCCTAGGAGCAGAACCTTGGTAGTTTTCACCAGGTCTTTATTTTTACCCTTTAATAAATGTAATTTGCAGAATGTCTGTTTGACGCTGCTGCATGTTGGCGTTCTTGCCAGATTGGGCTGTGGAAAGGAAATATTTTGGTTTGTTGGCAGAACCGCAAGTTTCACCTCTGGCACCTCGGATATCGACTCATGAAGAAACAGAAGAAGCTCGGTCAGAACTCCCATCTAGGAGGGTTTCCAGCATGTAAGTAATATTTGTAGGTTTTTATGCTACCAGGTATAGCTGCAATTCCTATGACGTTAATGGGATTGGGGGACAGGATTTCTTTACAGATTTCTTTATTTCTGTTTCAATGATCAGGATTGCATTCTGCCAGGTGGGATTTTCAGAAATACTTCTTTGGCTTTAAAAATTGCATAGGAATCACTGGGACTGAGGGACTGAATAGTAAATACTGCAGGTTTGTGCTTAGTCCCCCTTCTTAAGTGCAGACTTTCAATATCTGTTTTGCAGAGGAAGTGCTGAGTACAATAAGTCACCTGATGGGAGCCTGTATTTCTTAGTAGTCTGTGATGTGCTAAAATAGAAGTTCTTGGGTCTCCCCAAGGCTACCGGCCGTGTGCTGACGATGCTGAGGTGTGATGAATGACTGCTGTGCCTTGTATTCAGAACACAGGCTGCTGTAGCTTTTTACAGTGTTACTGTTTCTTGGTTGTCCCTGTTTTGGGCTGCTGGGGGTTGGTGCTTTCCTCTAGAGTGGTTTGGAGGCGAGGTTTTCCCGATGCTCAGCTGCTTTTATTCATGTTTGGCTTCCATTAATATTTTTAGTTAATGGTTCTGACTAAGAGGCTGGAGCGTGGTTTGTTTCTTTCCGCTTTGCTATGAAGTAGAAGAAAACCAGTGGCGGTGGTAGGTCTTAATTTGCTTTAGCCACTGTTGTCACAACACTTAAGTGTGGTTTTGCTTACTGCAAAATAGATCCTTCTAAATGATGTGATTTCTTCTGGTTTGTCTCTATAGCTAGACTTTTTGCATTAACCATAAGCAACCTCAAACAGGTCACGTAAAATATCTAAAAAACTTCTATCTTTCTGATTTTTTTTTAATAAAGAAACACCTGAACTTTCTGTAAGTGTAGTGGCTTGTTTATTTGGTTTTTTTTTTTAATTCAAAGAAGATGACAATATTATTTTAGTTCATTCTTAATTTTGCTTATTGTAGTTCTTGAATGTCTTTGAATGTGCTTCTCATCCGCCTTTCTTAAGTGAACAGACAAGACAGTTGGATCTTTGCAGGTTTTTATATTCCACGTGTTAGCTAGTCCTAGCTAGTATGTGTTTGTCCTGCTGCGGCAAGGACAAATAATTTTGATTTGCTTTTCAGCAACGTTACAGGGACCTCTCCAGGGTAGCAAAGTGATAGTGCTGTCCTTCGTTAAAGCCTTGGTTTGTATTGGTAGGGGGGAAATGCAACTGCCGGACCTTGTTCCCGAGAACACATCTATCGCCGCATTCCATATGACTAAGAAGAGAAAGAAGCTCAGCATTTCTGAATTTGAGAGAGCAGCAGACAAACGACTTCCTCAAAACCAAGGTAAGGCCACAGTTAAAAATTACTGTGCTCAGCACTGCATCTGCTGCCAGTCGCTTTTCATCTGCTGCAGTTTAGCTCTTAGTAATTTCTCATCTGGGCAATTTTATGTTTGGAAGCAAGACTGCAGCATCTTGTGCAGAGGGGATAGTAGAGAAGGTAAGAGCCCCTCCTAACAAATGTAAAATAAGGCTTTCTGAGCCAAATTACAGGCTCTGACTTGGCTGCATATAATTTCTTGACTATTTTTGCAGCTTGGTGCTTTTTGAGTGTGGAAGTATCTCTATAGGAAGCAATCCCTGTCTTCCCGTCAATTCCAGAAACTTAAAAATAGAACAAGCTGCACACTATTTATTGTTGTCAAATAAGTTAGAAAGTTCTTGTTTGAGAAGAAAGGGTTTTGTAGCTTTATAAAATAAATAATGTTTTATTTTGGAGTAAGTTTCCCCTTTAAACACCAATTTTGCAAATTTGGTAAATATAACTTTCGTTTTAGTTGCAGTTTGATGGAGGCAAATAAAACACCTCACCTTGTTTTCCATACCCTCTTGGTAGTAGCAACTGGAGTAGAATTCAAGGGTGAGATTCAGCTCCAAATTACAGACACTTGTAGCTCAGCTCCGAGTTACCTGTGTGTACACCACATAAGTGAAGTCCCCCTAAAGTTTCATGGAGATGTGGTCAGTGGAGTCCGGATAGTGATTCAGCTCATCCTAAAGTAGACACCTACATCTGATTAATTTTGCTTGACTGTAATGGGAACATCGACACCTGTGTCTGGGTATTTTAATCTGGAGCTGTGTCCCAGCCTGATTTGCCTCTGGTCAAAAAGTCAACTTACTTTTCTTCAGCCTGACACCTGGTCTGAGCATGCTCCGCTGAGATGCGGGCAGCTCTGTAAAAGCAGAGGGGGCATGCTGTAGTATTTTCCAGTAGGAGCATGATTATGTCGCTGCTTTCCAGATCTGCTTTTGGATTTTGAGGATTTTGCGAGTAGAACAGGATTGAGTTACAGTTTCACCAGTGATCTGTGGAGTAGTTGGTTGTAATTCTAAAGCTTCCAGATACTTCAATGTTTGGTGTTGCTGAGGGGTGATTGTGACTGAGGCCCAAGCCTAGCATCTTGCTGTTAACGTGGCAAGATTAAATTATCAAGTGTGAGAGCATGTTCTATATTGAGTAATCTATGAAATAACTGTTTTATTGCCCTTTCAGAAATTGCTTGTTAGAATTCTAATATGCAGTTCTGAAATGCAGACAAGAAATTGGAAGGTGAACTTGCCATCTAATTCTGTTCTCACCAAAATGTAACTTTTGAGGGCTGTGGCGTAACTGGCTCTAGAAAGGAATATCTACTGGGGTGTTCCTGTAGCCTGTTGCGTAGAGAGGAATTTCTCAGCTAGCATAATTTCCCAATTAACGTGTCACAATTTTTTTTCCTAGCTCAGTCAGCATTGGACAGCACTGATTTGGCTCGGTGAGTTTAAACTCAAATGTCTTGATTCATCGCCTCCGTAGTTGTGAAGAACAGTAGAGATAGCTGATAAGACCTGTGTTAGAAATGACCAGTTATCTCCCACTCTGGTGATGGAATTTGAAGGTGTTAGGCTAAACACCTTGTGATTTTCAGAAATGGTAGCTCTGTGCTGTGTGCTCGGGTTGGTCTAGCTTGTATAACTACTATTGCTCCTCTTTTTACTTACTAGGATTGTTCCTTTTTTCCTTTCGTTCTCATGTTTCCAACAGTAAATCGGTACACAATATACCTGAGAATATTATCCCTGCCCGTTAATTGACTCATCACATCAGTTGCATCTATGCAGCCTCTAGTCCAACTTTCCTGGACTTTTAGCAAGTCAAGGAACATCATTTCCTGTGTTGCCCGTGTATTTTGCTAATGGTCCCAGCCATGGCTATCAATTTATTTCACCCTTCTATTTGCAGCCCTTGCCTGTGGTCTCATGCAGGTGATTCAAAGGGCTGCATTCTGTATTTCCTATCTTAGAATCCTCTGAATCCACTTTTTGATTGGGGATTGTATTTTGATTGGTTTTCCTTTTCTTTTTTGTTACTCAAAATTTTTAAAATTCCTGAACCTTATTTTGGATATATTGTCACAGTCTTCTCAAGGTAGAAGTCTGTTAAACAGTCTGTTTCCTGATCTCTCTGATATGTATGCTGGTATCGGGTGATATAATGAAATTAGACAATTTGTTTACAGTGGACAGGCATGTGATCTTCAAGTTCTTTGGGGGGAAATTCCTCCTAGCTAAGGGATTTGTGAAATAATCTCACTGTTAGTGGCACCATGTTTGTAATCTGAGAGTAAAAGGGGGGTGTGTAAGTTTGGAAAATCATCTCTTCCCTCCTCTTTTTACAGATCTCTTCGCATTTCTCTTGGTTCCTTGATCCCACCAGACACTGTTGAAAAGAGAGGCTTACTCCGCAGGCCAAAATATCGCAAAGCTATTGACATGGAAGCCTTTGAAGGGGGAGTGGAACAGAACATGCTGAAGAGAAAAGGTTTCTTTTGTAGTGTTACTTCTGTTTTGGGAGGAAGGGCCTTGTATAAGGTGGCTTTTGGAAGCAGTTGCTGACGTGTGGTCTGTATTTTACAATTTCAAGGCTAGTAGAATGTTCACAGACTTGCCAGTTTCTCCCTGGTGTCTGTTATCTCTCTGATCCTGAGAGGCAAGATTAGGGTGAGGCTCTGCACCTGTAATTCATTTGATTCTGTCTGCTTCACCCAGTTTGGTGATTTATACCACAGGAATCATTGGGGATTGCATTTGTAACTGTGGGTGCTGCCGAGAAAGGCTGTGGGCCTTACCCAAAGTTAGGGTACTGAAGTGTGGTGAGACAGCTGCAGTGTTTGATCTGTGGAGGATGAGTAAAATTTGGTTGAATAACTTAAATTTTGAATTATAACAAGTCCCGCTTATAAGTGTGTGTCCCTATGACCTTGAACAGTTTTTCACATAAAACTTGTTTTAAAACTTTTATCTAAGCAGCACAGGACTATCTTGTGGACTCGCAAACAGCATCTGGGATTCAAACAGCCCTGCTGGCAAGCGATGCGGAAATCATGCTGAGTAACACGGAGCTCTTTGTTCAGCCTCAGCTGGATGAACAGAGCCAAAACAAGCTTTCTGCTCTTGAACCACAGCTGTCAGATTCAAAAACTTCAGCACAGAGAAGCAAGATTTCTGCTCCAGAGGAAGCGAGGCTGGCAGGCCTGGTGTCCAGTGTGGGCACAAACAAGGGAAGAACCCAAAGATATTCCAAGGACTTTATCCTTGATTGTGAGCACATTGACAGAATGAGTCCTGTATCTCCAGAACCACCCGCAAACCAGCAAGAAGAGAAGCAACGTCATTCCCAGCAGAGTAACCCGATGGAACAGCTTTCTGGTTCAGAAGAGGTGGTGGTTGGCAGTGAGTACTGTGGATTAGGACTTGGGGCTTAGTGGGTATTATCTGAAGTCACAGAATGGTTGAGGTAGGAAGGAACACCTGGAGATCGTCTCCTCCAGCCCCTCTGCTCGAGCAGAGCCACCTAGAGCAGGTTGCCCAGGGCTGTGACCAGGTGGCTTTTACATGTCTCCATGCAACTTCTGGGCAACCTGTTCCAGGGCTCAGTCACCCTCACAGTCAAAAAGTGCTTCCTTATGTTCAGGCAAAGCCTCCTGTGTTCCAGTCTGTGCCTGTTGCCTCTTGTCCTGGCACTGGGCACCGCTGAGGAGAGCCTGGCTCCATCTGCTTTGCACCCTCCCTTCAGATACTTGCGTTTATTGGAAAGATTCCCCCTGAGCCTTCTCTTCTCCAGGCTGAACAATCCCAGCTCTTTCAGCCTTTCCTACTTGGAGAGTACCGTCCTTTCTTTGGTGGCCCTTTGCTGGACTATCTCCAGTATGTCCATCTTTCTCTTGTACTGGGGAGCCCAGAAGTGGACACAAATATGGTGAGATGAGGAGATAACATGTAGGAATTGTAGGCAGAGTTAGAAGGAGTCTCAGGAGGTTACTAGTCTAGATCTTTATCCTGGTGATGTTGTTTATATGTCGCAAATAATTTCTTTGCTGTCCCCAGGGCCTTAAAAATCCGTTGGACAGAGGTAATCACC
The DNA here is from genome assembly GCA_003697955.1 of Calidris pygmaea. Lineage (NCBI taxonomy): Eukaryota > Metazoa > Chordata > Aves > Charadriiformes > Scolopacidae > Calidris > Calidris pygmaea. The sequence continues at coordinate 79,353 of QJSC01007875.1, forward strand.
TCCCTGGTCACACTGTACCAAGGCTTTGCACACCCTGTCACTTCCCAGTTTCTCCCTGGTGTCTGGTATCTCTCTCCTGCATTCATTTCCCTGTAAATACCTTCTCCTGGCTGGGTAAATGGGAGCACATTTTCCTCATTGCATAGACCAAGCCCCAAGGCATAGTTGTAACCCTAAAATTTTCTTAGTGACCCTGGGCCAGCTGCCAGGACAGGATCTGCTGTGGTAAATAGCTTCAGTCAAAACTCCCTATGCTTTCCATACGCATGGACAGCTAATGCTTCTTTTTCGTTCAGGTTATTTTATGATCTTTTGTCAAAGGGGCCACAGAAATGGTATTTGAAGAACGGTTGTTGTATTCAGTAGTGCTCAAGCCAGGAGAGGAGTTCTTGCCATGGAAAGCTTAGAAATTAATTAATGCCTTGTGGACTGTTGTGCCATGCTGTGCTTCTGGAGGGTCGTCTGTGGCCACCTTGGTGGGAAAAGTTGTTTTGAAAGGACCAGGTAAGAGATAGCAGCAGATCGGTTGCTCTGAAGAGGCCAATGGCACTTCTAGGACAAATGGATAATGTGGAGAAAAGTGCGGAGGACGTGGAAGCTGTAGAGGAGGGGGAGTGACAGCGTATCTTATTGTAAGGCATTAATGTCAGAAGTTAATGGTTACAGAGTTCTGCTGTTGTACCAAAGGTAACTGATGTCAACGCTCTGTGAACTGAAAAATAGTTGGCAAGGACTTTTCCAACCGATTCCAAAGATAGAATGTGAACTCTTTAAACTGTCTTAAGTAAAGGATGAGTGTTTTCTTGTGTTTATTCCTCTCTGCTTGGTGGGTTTGTTATGTATCAGGAAAGCTAAAAGAGAGTTTAAAAATTAATGCTCTCAATTTCTAGCTCTTAATAGATGGAGTTCCTCTTTGCCATCCAGAAGTTTGAGTCCATATTTGGGATCCCCAGTCTCTCTAAAGCCTAAGAGATCTTTCAGGAAGTCTTTGAGAGAAGTTGTGTCCCATGTAATTGAAGCCCTAGATGTAAGTGATGCAGAAGAGGAGATGGCTAATGCAGTGAACAGAGTGGAACAGGAGGAGATTCTCAGAGAGGGTAAGAAGTGCTTTCAGTGTTGGAAGGGAACGGAGTACTTTAACCTGATTAAAACCAAGAGTTGTTCAGGTGACTTGCAGAGCAAAATAGGAGTTTATTGCACAGTAAATGCTGGAGATCATTTAATTCAAGTCATATCAGAGACACTGTGAGCATTTCCAGACAGGCTTTCTAAAAGCAAGCGGTGATTTGCGCGTGTGCTTGTCAGTATTTGCTTTGTTCACGGTGACTGCAAATGGCGTAAAGGTTGGTATCTTGTTGGTAGGTCTGTAGAACTGCTCATCTTCCCAGAGCAGAGATGAATAACTCCCTCCTGGCAAGGAGTACACCTGGGTAATCACTCTTTTTGTTTGTATACATTTTAATGCTTTCCTATGTTTCTTTAAGCCATGTTGGCAACTATCTTTTTCCAGTACTAACCAGCCTCTTTTTCCCTTAAGACAAGGGCTTGAAAGTTGCGCTCCCTTAAGTAATAACGATTGTCACTAGTGGGTTGCGCCCTAATATCTCCTTGTCCCTGGAAGAAAGCAGGTCATGCAAGTTGCCTGCTTTCACAAGCATGTTCTCAGTTTCCTCTGAAATACTTTTGCCTTAGAATAAGATGGTAAAAACTATGCTGATGGTGGCAGGTATTATCTGATCATTACATAAAGCTGTGGGTATGTGTGGACACAAATTCCTGTGTTTTGTTAAATTTTGTTTCCCAGACTGAAGTTTAGGATCCTTTTTAAGGCATTCCCATTGTTCCTTTGACAGTGCCTGGGAATACGAGAAGACTGTTGCCATGCGGGTTTGGCTTTCCCTAGGCTTAATTGGGTCAAAAGTTTCATATTAATTACCTTATGGCGGTAGGGAAACTGAACAGTCGAAAGCACCAACAGTTTTTTTCTTAGAATTTTAAACTGAATACTTGCGGTGCCCATAATTGCTGGCATATACCAAGTCTATCAGTAAAATTAGTTATGTTGCCTTTTTATCATGATGATACAGCCTTTTGTTTTAAGCAGTTCTTTTAGAGTGGTTCATGAAGGTAGCAGATGTTCAGCACCTCTCAGTTTAGGGTTGCGTAAGGTCGGCATCCTGTGACCTTTCGTGAGTCTTCTGCCCTGTTACAGTTTTACTGTGTGAAGTGTAAATGGGATGTGACTCCTGAGGCTGATAAGTCACCTCAGAATTGTTAGAATTCTGTGAACATCAGCTCAAAGCTTGGGGGGTGGTCAGAAAAGCAAATAATGGGTAAAAATTATTACGAAAGGAAGAGATGACAAAATGTCACTGTGCCACTACAGAAGGGACTGTCGTGCTCACCCTTTGAATACCGTGTGTGGTTCTGACCTCTCCATCTCCAGCGGAACTGGAGCTAGGGAAGGTGTAGAGAAGAACAGTTTTACCACTAACAATAATAAAATATATGGAGCAGTTTCTGTACATTGAGTGACTGAAGATAAGGACTGCTCAGCCTGTAAAAAAGACAATGGGAGTGAAATGTAAGGAGTTAAAAGCCTTGAGCAGCCTGGAGGAGAGGGTTCAGCAAACACATGGAAACAAACAGCTCCCTCATCTGTCAGTGCAGGGACTAGAGAGGAGCAAGTGCCGACAGTGGTAGGTTATCCCAAACTACAGGAGGTGTTGCTATGAGCAACAAGTGAAGAAATCAGTAAAAATTAAGATTTGAAAGTGTCAATAGCATCTGGTATTCCACTGTTAAAGTACCATATCCCATCAGGAATCCAGTGGGAGAATCCCTGGTGCCTGTCTGCCTCCGGCAGTCTTAGTGTCAGGTTGAGCTTTTGTCTTCCCACAAAGCTGTTAATATTTCACTTAACTCTAGGGAAGATTGTGCCCTGCATTGGTGTAGGGAGCCCCACGTTCTGGTTAGTGAGATTGGTATTACTGGTTTTGCACCACCTTTGGCCAAATTTTCTTATCCCCTTCACTGGAGCTTGGGGCTCCCAGGGCCTTGACACTTGTACTCTTGAGTGCAAAAACTCCCCGTCACTGGAGAGGATGGTAAAAATCAACTTTCACAGCTTCTAGTTCTGGGCTCAGTCATGATTCCCAAACCCTTCAGCAAGTGACAGTATTATGAGAGTTCCCAGTAAGATTTCTCTAAATAATTGCCTACGTGGATTTCTGAGCTACATGGAACCAGACACATGGACTATAGATGCGGTATGTAGGGCAAAGAAGTATTTAAGTACTCTTCAGTAGCTACTTCAGTAGCTGAAGTTTTTAAAGATGTGCAAATCATCTTCACTTATTTCTCCTCATCCTGCCTGCTAGAGCCTTCTCCACAATGGTTAAAACCCAGCTGCTGGGCGCTCACCTCTTTGTAGTCAATGTATCTCTTCCAGAATTGTTTATTTAGAAAAACTGCAGAAATGGGGAGGGGAACCTGAACACAAACTCTGTGTATTGTTAGACTTAAAGGAAAACAAATTGGTCTTTCACACTATCACCGAAAGTGAGAACAGACATAGAGATGGCAGATCTCGAGGAGCTCTGCTTACTGATAAGTCGAATTCCTTCACTGGGCTCTGACATGCACCCTAAGTAGTGGCTGTAGAGCAAACACTGGAAAAGTTGTGTGTTTTTCATCTGTAAATTTTTGGAAGGGAACCGCATCTGTTTCCTGTATTTATGGCTATTGCTGAGTTCACTTACCGTGTAAATTTTAGCAGTTGTTAAACTGTATGCTTGGGGGTGTTATTGTAAGTAAGACTGATGGTAGAATTTCCCATTTTAGCTCCAGAACATCATGCAAATTCTGGTTATTCTGAACATTTGGAGAAGAAACTGAGCAAAAAAGCAGAATTGGAGATAAGTGCAGCAGAGGATGCCAGAGCCGAAGCAGAAATGGCCCCTTCAGCAGAAGAGGGAATCGCAGAAGGTGGTGTTGAACACCAGGGCTCTCCTGACGCTGGTGAGGACAACCTCTAGTACAGAAGCCTGTCTAACACCAGACACCTCTCCAGCTGCATTGGCACTGGAGCTGGGAGAGAGACTTGTTAGCTCTGTGCATTCTGGAATCTGGGCTAAATCCTGGGAAAATAGAAAACTAATTTTGACATTTTAAGCTGAAAGACTGCATTCTGCTCAAATGGAAAACAAAATTATGTTGACAATACTGCTTGTATGCTTCGAAATACATAATTGTGGAAAGCTTAATTAAAATGTACTCGTGGGAGTTCTAGAATTAGGCAAAGATTGATAAAACTTGGAGACCACCTGAGTGTGTTGGCAAATCAGGATCTCCCAAGTTACTTTTTTGCCCGAATTGCTGGGTCTTCTGTGTTCAGCGTGCTGCACTAAGGCCTTGTTAAGACTTCTTTTGAGATAAAAGTTCTTATTAAAGGAAGTTAATTTAAAAGGACCTCAGATTAAAAATTTCACTCAACTCTCCGTATTATCAAGTGCTGGGTTTTTTGGGTGACCTCTGTGCACCTAGATGTAGCAGAGGGAAAAGCTGAGGATTTAGTGCTTTAGCTTATCTATCTTAGTGCATTGACACCCTAATGCTCGAAGACAGAAATATAATAAGTGTCAACATTGTCAAGAATGGAAAGTTGGGTTTAATTCTTGTGAGCGCTCTGAAATTTTGGCTATGATGCTTGTTCCAGTGATTTATGTTTCCTGTTTTGGAACTCTTAGATCGTGAAATTGCCAAAGGTGTTGAAGCTGGAAGTGTGGGCCGGCGTTCTCATGCTTTTTCCTCTGAAAAATCTGGGCTGAAGCCATTAGAGGAAGCTGTTGAACAAGCAGATGACCAAGCAGATGAATTAGAGGACCAGGCTATTACAATAGAATTGGATGGTCCAGAAGAAGAGCCAACTGAGGATGAAGCTGAAGACCCTGAAAGCGAAGGTAAGAAAACGATTGCAGCAGCAGCAGAAGGCAGGTGGAGAAATTTTCCCCTGGTATCACCTGATAGATTGAGGAACAACAAGGTTAATAATGTGATTAATTGTTCAGTCCATCTGGTAGTCCAGGGGAAGCTATTGGCTGCCCTTCCCAGGCCCAGATTGTTACTGGGTCATTCAGGGACCTGGATTGTTACGTACTTCTTGAGGAGAAGGTAATGGAAGTGGACAAAGAGACGAAACTGAGCGCAGAGGGGTTTTATACAGTGACATGGGGTTATTCTCCAGTTTATTCTTCCTTCCTGACTCCGAACTTCATGCTGACTTGTTAATACCTTGGCATTGAACTGCTGTTTCCACAGCCATTTACGGGACTCCAGACTTGAATCCTAATTTAGAACCCCGTATTTTGTACCTGTAGTTACAGGTTTCCTTTCCAGTTAACCAAAGGAGTCGGCTGCCTTTCCAGACAGCTGATCGGAAGTGTCTGATTCTAAACAGTTCTTCAGACACCTCGTCAGTCTGCTCAGTGGGTGATGCTCACGGGCTGACCCTTGTAATGTGATTTTTTGTTGGCTGTTACTGATTTAGCGGCGGTAGCTTGTAGACTTGGAAGTTCTCTCTTTAAAGCTGCAGCTTCTCAGCAGCCTGAGTTGACCCAACCATCAGCCACCGCAGCCTGGCCCCGAGCATGTGTTCCTGCACCCTGGCCAGCCTGCTGGTCCAGCACTGTGCTTCTCTCTGCTGCTGCAGCACTGCTTGCTGCAGGAGCTCCAAAAATAGTGTTCTGTTCCTCAAATACTTATTATTTTTGTAGAGGTTTCCATGAAGACGCCCGCGTTTGTCCGTGCTGCAGCCTACAAGCCGCTGCTGGCAACTCCACACGTTGCAAAACCTCCTGCTCCCAAGTTGTCGACTCCACGTCCTGCAAAGTCCGCTGCTCCCGGGTGAGTCTGTGCCACCTGCAGCAGTGGCCCGTGTGTCTGGGGGGTGTAAGCACCAGGGGCAGGAGCTGAGCCCAGCTTTGTCAGTTGTGTTGTGCTCTCTCAGCTCCAGCAGGGAGTAAGCAGTCCTGAATCTTTAGTTGTTCACCGCTTTAGCGGCTGAATAAAGAGTTTTATCAAGTGATTGTCAGTCCTCTCCCAGAGCAGGTCTGATGCCTCAAGTCCTTCCAATGAACATTCAGTTAATATTTTCTTGTGCTGAAGGCCAAAGCCTTTTTCTAGGAGTTTTTCAACTGGTAGGCTACCCTGGAGCCATAGACTCTGGTACGGGGTGCGGGGGCCCTGGCAGAAGAGGGGGAATTACAGGTTACGTTACTCTGATCCCATGAAATGACATATTTCTGTTGAGGTTAGAAGCCTAAAGCTGCTTGTGGTTGCCATGTGCTGAGTATAAAATGAAGCTCACCTAGAGGCAGAAAGTGAACCCACCTTCTACATTACTCCGAAATAATTAACATTTGTCACCCTCTTAACTAGAAATTTGGTGAAGCCATATGCTTCATCAGAACCGCTAGCAGTGGTCCCAGGGAGCAGGAGGAGGTTTCCAGCCCGTGACTAGATAATTGTTTATTGAAGCAATAAACAATAAAACCAAATTCCCGTGCCCTTTACTGCTGTGAACAGAGATGAATGATGCTTACAGAAGGTGCCAGATGATTGCTCTGATCACAAGTAGTAAAATATAGTTATAAAATAGAAAAAGGAATCTTTGATACTCTGCTGATGTGGAACTGAATGAATGCAGATTTGCTTCATGATTTTGCTCATGATAAGAGCACTGGGATGTGCTCTTGTAGCATTATATATATGGAATGTCTGAATACTAATTCTTCTGTAGAGTGTGCTAGTCCTCATTGGCAAAAGAATTCCACATATTTGGATGCACGTTCTTTATAGGAATTTCTGGACGTTAGTAGACTGGAAGATTCTTCAGACTTTCAGGCTGTGCTGAGATAACAGATGATTGTAATTACAGGTTCAGAGCCTCGATTACAGGAAGCTGTGGCACAGAAAGTGCACGGGTTGTTTGCACTTCATGGAACACCATCTGGCTCTGAGTTGGCCTGCTCGCTTCCCGAGATAGCGATGCTGGGGTTAAAAGCTTGAGGAGCATTCTGGGCTGTGTAGTTGCAAGAGCCATGGTTAAGGCTATAAAATAATCTCTTTATAGTGGTACAATTCTGCTCTGATCAACTGCACCAGATTAGGGCAAGAGAACATTTTGTTTAGAAACACCAGTCTCATACAGTCACTAAACTTCCATTTTACTCTTATCCCGTGAACCAAACAGTCACATTGAATCGTTCACAAAGGCACAGAAACAATCACCAAGATGACTTAAATAATGACTGGGGTTTTTTTTGTCTCACTACGACACTTATTTCATCTCTGGGGCTGAGCTCTTCCCGTTGCCCCTGAGGTTCTCTGAGGAACATGCAGGTGGACTGGAGAGGGAATCAAGTGACACAGGCGTTGCCTCTCTGGGTGCTGCATGTGTTGGCCTGAGGTTCCAGGTCTGTTCTGTTGTTTTCCCTACAGGGAATTTTACTTCCCCTTTTCATGTTACAAGTTTTGCTCTTTAGAATGGAACCCAGTAGTAGTTTCCTTTGAGACTTACAGTCTTGTTTAAAAAAACAAAACCAACATGACAGCCCACCAAAAAACCCAACCAACTGAGCAAACAACAAAGCCCGCAAAAGCCCCACTGTAAAGTGTCTGGGGGTACAGAGGTGACCTGTGGGTGCCGCAGACTTCGTGTGCTCCTGGAGAGTGACTGCTTCAGGGATGCAGTGAAATTGCATCTATGGGTTGGAGGGATCTATAGTTTGCTGACTCTTTGTTACGCTGCCTGCTTATCTCAGGAACCTTGAACCTGGATTGCTTCTCCCGAGGTCATGATGCCGTGTGAACTGTTTGCAAAACTATTTTGTGGGCATGAGGGTTTTGAAGAATTGGGAGGGAGAAAGAATTAAGAGTTTGAGGCGGTTCTTCCCCCTCTGAATCTTTCCCCCTCTCCAAATTCAGCCGTGTTCTGTGCCTCTCCCCCGGGTTGGTTCATTTGATGTGTGAGTTTTTGCTGTCTCCCAAAGGTCTCCGCTGCAGGCTAAGCCTGTTCCAAAGAGCTCGGGAGCGTCACGAAGGAAAACACGTGAGCCTGCAGTGGCAAGTAGTTTGATAAAGAAGATATTTAGCCATTATGTGAAGATGCCAGTGGCCAGAGATGCGTTCAAAATTGTTGAAAAATGGTGAGTGATGGCAAACTGCTCCTTCTCCCACTCTTCTTAGTCTTTTTTTTTTTTCTATCTGGAGATAACAAACCTGTCTGGAGTGCTGCTGGCAGCTGGGGAGAGTCACAGGAGGCTTAATTAGAACGAGGACAACAATCTACTAGGTGCTTTTGGCTTCTGTGAGGGTATCTGTGACCGTCACTGCTTTGCAGAAGCTTCTGGCATTTGTCCCAACCAGTACAAACCATTCACAACCTGCTCTAGCTAATGGCACACTAACATCATTAGCTCTCTCCATGAGCTCCGGAGTGTTCCTCCCCCCACGCAGCCAGCAGCTCCAGTGCGACTTGCCCTCCAGAGGCGGGTGAACGGCTGGTGTTCACACGCTCTGCAGCCTGACTTTATTTCCCTCCTCAATCCTCCTGCAGCTCAGAGAGATACTTCAAGCAGCTGAGCAGCGATCTGGAGGCTTACACCACCCACGCGGGGAGGAAGACGGTGGAGATGGCTGACCTGGAAGTCCTCATGAGAAGGTAAAAGGAGGGAGGGTTGTTATTAACCCATAGTAGTGTTTGGGGGGGGCTTTGATATCCCAGTAAGACTGTCCTCGCCAGGGTGTTCGCTCACAGTACGTGTTCCCACAGTTGGTGTGGTACCCTGTGATTTACTCTGTGAGATGCCACTTGGCCAGGAGGGCATTCGTGGGCGTGGGCTTCATGGTGACAGTGGTGGAGGGGCAAGAGGAAGTAGTGAGGGGTTGGGAGAGCAGGGGTTGTCTGAGGAACAAGTAGGAAGAGGCGGGGGATGTGTGTGAGGGTGAAGGGTTTGTGGCTGGAAAAGGAATGGTGTCGGCAGAAGCAGCAGAGTAAGAGCCAGCGCCAGGCTGAGCTGCACCGTTGCTGTCCCTCAGCCACCTCTTTGCTAAAAGCACTTGCAGCTGAAGTGGCGTAAGCATTTCCACGTGGCCGGCTGTCTGTTCTGATGACTTTTCCAAACAAAATCAAAGAATCATAGAACTGTTTATGCTGGAAAAGACCCTTAAGATCGTTGAGTCCAACCGTTAACCCAGCACTGCCAAACCCACCACTAACCCGTGTCCCTCAGCACCACGTCTGCCTGGCTTTTAAATACCTCCAGGGATGGCGACTCCACCGCTTCCCTGGGCAGCCTGTTCCAGTGTTTGACAACCCTTTTGGTGAAGAGATTTTCCCAATATCCATCCTAAACCTCCCCTGGTGCAACTTGAGGCCATTTCCTCTTGTCCTATCGCCTGTTCCTTGGGAGAAGAGACACCCCCCGCTTGCTGCACCCTCCTTTCAGGGAGGGTGCCTCTGCAAAAGCCACTACTTTGGGTTCAAACTGAAAGTTCCTCTCCAGCACAGGAAATGAGCTCCAGCTTGGCCATCTAGGACTGGCCTCTCCTAACGAAGTGTTACGCTTTGGGCTCCCGCTTTGGGACCCCACAGAGGGGCAGGCGGGCCAGTGGCCAGCGAGCTGCTCTCAGAGCCTCTCCACTGCTGCCCCTTCCTGTGGGCTCCCTCAGCTCCCCCGGCTCGTGCCGCGTTTTACTTTGTCCTGTCACCAGAAGACAACGGGTTGGTTCTTGGCTCGGGAGCTCTCTGTACACCTCTGGGAGGCCTGAAGCAAATTCATCACTTAAAGTCGTTGCTCCAAGTTGTGATTCCCCGTTTCCGCTGGAGGGGTCTCAGATGTGATGTTAAAGTCATCTGAGGGGCTTTGCAGGCGCGTCTGACGAAAGGGGTTGGCTCTGCATGGGCCTGTGTAGATGGAGCTGGGGCTGCTGCTTAAAAAGAATGATCTGTTGCTGCCCAGGACTGGAGATTGTAATTTTCCACCTGACAGGCCTGTGCTGAAATCGGTATGAACGGGCTGAGAGGTGGGATGGTTTAATGGCCAAGTTGAGGGTTCTGTGCTCTTGTTATCTTACCTTTTTCTAGATATCTTTATGCCTTCCTGCTGCCTCATAAAGGGACCAGAAGTTGTTGTCTGGTTCATGAAGAAGAACAGTATTTCTGTTGCTTCCACAAAGAAAGCATGAATTAATGCTGATTTTTTTTTGTTGTTGTTTCTGCAAGATGATATTTTTTCAAGCCAATCACCTAAATGGTGTGCTAGAAAACTAGCTGGCCTGTGTGCTTTGACAACACCAACCACCTCTGAATTGTGAATGTAAAAAATCTGCTGGGTAATGAGGTCTTTGCTTCTGTTGCACCGTCCTGTGCACGGCTTCAAATAGTAGAAATTTATCCCTTCTATTTGCTGCCTGCAAATAGACATCTGTCGCTTCTCGGTCACCAGCAGCCACGGCGTTTCAGCTATTACATGCAAAAATGTCACTGCAAGAAAACTTCAAAAACTTTACTCTGATAGTAAGTTTGAATGGAAACGTTTTTCACAAAAAATTCCATCTTCCTCTCCCCTCCTCTTCCCTCCCCTCCCAAAGACAAGGGCTGGTGACGGACAAGATGCCGCTGCGTGTGCTGATCGAGCGTTACCTGCCTTTGGAGTACAGGAAAGTCCTGATTCCGGTTGCCGTGAGTGGAAATAAAGTGATCCCCTGCAAGTGACACTTCCCCTGTGGGCAGGAGGGTGGTGGCTCGCAGAGCTGGCTCTGGGCTCCTCCGTGGAACGTCACCCTGTGACAGTTTTCCACCAGTAACGAGCGGGGCAATTAAGAGTCGACCTTCTCTTGAACTGGTGCAGGTTGTGGCTCTCACGCCAGCCTGCTCGACGTCACCATTATTCCAAGTAATCCCACTATCTTGAATTTTTTATGCTACCTTTGAATACCTGTACAGCTCTGATAAATAAAATATTAGATGTATTTTGCATGAGGGAAATGCTGCTTATTCCCGTGTCCTGGGAGGCTACTCTGCTGCGCTGTTCAGAATGTTCCTCAGAGACATTTAGCTGTGTCGATGCTCTTCGTACTGCCCAGCTGCTAGAAGAGAAGGGGGAAGTTCCACACCGCCTTCCAGGAAGAAGCAGAGCTTTGTTAAACTCTGTGTTTTTTCTAGATTTTCTAGTTTGAAAGCTTGGGGTCTCGCCCCTCTTTGCAAGTCTCATCTGGTCGATTGGGTCAAGAGTAGGTGCCAATCCGTCTGTTACCACAGCTGTTTGCTGCTGTGAATTGAAACGGGACAATATACTTTATACTTACTTTATATATTTTTAAACTAAATCTGACGGGGAATTAGCAAGTGACGCTTCAAGGTGATTAGAGAGATGAAGTTCTCTGGTGCGCACATGGCAGGCAGAGTGGGAGAGGCTGGTTCAGAGGAGTTAATTGTGTGCGTTGGGTTTCCGTGGCACGGCTTTGGCAGTGGGATGGGGGGAGGCCACAGGAGTGGCCCTTGGCTCCCAGGTGGGACAGAGCCAGTTCCACTCAGCTCCAGAACGGACCCACCGCTGGCCAAAGCTGAGCCCAGCAGCGTTGCTGGTGGCACCTCAGTGACGATGTGTTCAAGGAAGGCTAAAACCAGCACACAGCAGCTGTGGAAGGGGAGGAGTAAGGAGAAAAGTGCGAGAGAAACAACCCTGCAGACACCAAGGTCAGTGGAGAAGGAGGAGCTGCTGCTGGGACTCCCCTGCAGCCCGTGGAGAAGACCATAGGGGAAGCAGGTTGTCCCACTGCAGCCTGAGGAGGACCACAGTGGAGCAGATATCCCCCCTGTGGCCCACAGAGGGCCAGGGTGGAGCAGATGTCCCTCTGAGAGAACCACGGTGGAGCAGATGTCCCCCTGAGAGGACCACAGAGGGCCAAGGTGGAGCAGATGTCCCTCTGAGAGGACCACGGTGGAGCAGATGTCCCCCTGAGAGGACCACAGAGGGCCA
>QJSC01007875.1:92915-129039 GCA_003697955.1 Calidris pygmaea
GGACAGTCCGTGTGGGCTCCGCCGGCAGCAGCTCAGCCACGGGATGGTCACACAGGGCGTCTGCCACCCTCTGGTTGTTTCTCCTCACCCTAAGCCTGTCCTAAATCCTGCTGGAAATGTGGATCCCGTCTCCGGAGTAAGCTGCGTCCCAAACCTCCGGCCAAAGGGCTGTAGATAACAGCAGGTAATAAGGGCTCCTGGAAACCCGGCTCTTGGCAGCACCACTTGCAAGTTAAACAGGTTTTTCTCAACACCAGAGGAAATGATGGCAAATAGAGTTAAAATCTCTTTGGCAGGCAACGCCAAGACAAAGGTCAGGTATTTTTTTTAAAGTTCCACTAATATAACAAAGGGAATTTTTTTTTTTTGCAATATTCCCTTCAAGGAGACAGGGTTAACTAGATTCAAGACTTTTATGGACACATTTTTCAAGTCCTACCAATGTAGCTGGAAGGGCAAAATAGGGAGATGCCCAGCAGTGAAAACAGCTGTTAACTTTTAGGCATCTAAAGTCCTCAGGGTGAAGCAAAAAGAGGGATTCCTGCTCTCTCTGCAGCCCGCTGCTTTCTCTACCTCCCCATTAGGGGCTTTGTTTGACAAGCTTTGCAAATTTGTTGTTCATCTACCAAATCATTTCTAGGTGGTCCTTGTCCTTTTTAGATACACCGAATTTTGCCATGTTAACCACCTCCCTCACCTCCCTTTCAGAATACTCCTAGATCCACCTGCCACTGGGGCGTGTGGGTTCTAGCTGGATGATGTATCTCCCCTTGCAATCCTTTTATGGTTCCTTTCCTGGTATTTTGTGATCTGTGTTGGCAGTGCCTGGCACCAAGGTCAGTGTTGAAGGCAGAAATCCCAGGGGGTGGGACTGTGTTGCGCAGGCTGTGACGCCTTTCCAGTTCACAAATGCAATCAGTTTTTGTAAAAGCTCACAAAAATAAAACATAATGGGGTTTTTGGGGGGTTGTTTGTTTGTTTGTTTGTTTGTTTTTAGGAAGATGACTTCTGATTTCAGCTGCTTCTTTCTGTTTTTCAAACTGTTATGAGAAAAAAAACGGGTTTTGCTTCTCAGGTTTGCTCGGCTTATTTGGCAATTGAGGTACAGCCATGTCTTCCTACAGGTTTTTTGTTTCAAGAACCCCTATTCCCACCCCTGGAGAGGGCGATGTGCTGGATAGAGAGGACACTAAGGAGTGGGAAAGATTTATTGATGCCAGTGGTTGGAAAGGCAGTTACCAATATGCATGTGGTGTCTTCCCTGAAACAGGGCCCGGATTTGGGTGTTTCTGAGCGTATTTTGCAGCTCAGCCTTTGGTTAAACCTACCCATGGGGCAGCACTTGAATTTCTTTCAGAGTGATTTCGTATGGGACTATAGTGTCTACACCGAGATAAAAGCCTCCCTGGGGACAGACATGATTGTAAATTTGGCTGAACTCGCCTTCCACGTGCGCACTGACCGTGCTGGTGGCACCTAATTTTGTGAACGTGTCTTTGAAACCCTCCTTGAGCCAAGGAACCCCAAGGCCAAAGGACTAAAGCAGTCACGGTGCAGCCTGGATTTTGATGGTGGCTTCTCAGGTTCTAGCAGTGGCTGCTGGAGCATCCTTTTGTCACCAAGCAGAGCGCCCCGCACGCCGTGGTGCCCCAGTGCCTTGGGGGTGTGAAACCTCACTTTTGGGGCTCAGGAAGCCTCCCAGGGCAAGTCTTGCTGAGCTGAAATGCTGCTGCAAAACAGCACTTTGCTGCTTGAGCTGAAAGCATTTCTGAGAGTTGACGCCAGCCCGTCCTCTGGGGTGTTAGTTACCAGGTGTGTCTCTGGGTGCAGGGGAGTCAGAGAACCACAGAATTGTCTGGGTTGGGTGGGACCTTTCAGAACATCTAGTCCAACCATCAACCCAACACCAACAAAAGCCGTCACTAACCCTATCGCTGAGCACTACAAGTACCCATCTTTTAAAAATGCCTCTAGGGGATACGATTCCACCGCTTCCAGCCAAGAAGCGTGTAGCGCAGTAACTCGGACTCCTGCAGGCATCAAAGCCTGAAGACCAAGCACTCCATTTATTCTTAACACTGCAATCACTCTCCTTCAGAACTGGCCGTGCTCCCCTCCCTGGGTGCGGGTCCCACTCGTCTCACGTCCCCGGCGAGCAGTCTCTCCAGCGCCGTTTCCACAGCAACGGCTCCTTCTCCTCCGGCCTGGAGAGCCAGGTCAAGGTAGGTCTCCAGCATCTGATCATGGATGTCGGGATCAATGGAGCAGAAGGCAGCCTTCAGATCATCTGCGTTCACCTCCCTGCTCAAAAACAACTCGGTCACTCTGTGCCGTGGTACATGAAAGGAACAGTTACTGATTTCTGCGCTGCTCGAAATGCGGAGCAGAGGTGTCTTCCAATATTGTTTTCTCTGCCTCCACTGGTAACCCCTTGTTTAGCAAATATGTGTGTAATAAACCCTGCCAAGTACTGGATTTCAGACTGAACAGAAGTTCGGAACTGTGAGATCTGTGATAACCTGGGAGGACCTTAGTTTCGCTCTGTTGTGCACTGTGCTACCCTTCGTTACAGATCTACATTTTCCCTGCTAATTGAATGCCCGCCTTGGACAGACCTTCACGGGCATCTCCCCACCTTCAGAGGTGTGCTCGGTGCCTGGCACCAGACTTTTTTTCATGTGCAGTAACTTCCTCTTGTTTTATCTTGTTTTGAGGTGGAATTAATTCTTTAAATCTGCAGTTGTCAGTCCTGTTTGCTCTTCCCACTCCTCAGAACCAGCCAACGAGGATAGACAGGATTTTACTCCTGGTTTTGGAGAGCGGAAGAGTGTTGGGACATGAGGCTTTGGGTACTGAAGGGGATTATTGGTACAATTGATGTTCTCCACTCACTGCCTGCCACGTCCAGGTCCTTTGGGTCAGGAACCAAGGCTGTGCAGCGTTTTGTAGAGCGGGGCTCAGCCAGATCTGTTATTGACTGCAATATTCACCGTAGAGTTCCCTCTGCCCCTGCTGGCCTCTTCTACTATCCCCAGACTTACGTTAAACCTCCCAGCTTGTTCTTCAGCTGCCTCAGATACTCCTGTTTCTCCCTGACGTACTGGCTCCGGAGCTTTGCAACAAAAGGTGTGGCGTTCCCCTCCTCATCCTGAAAGAATTGCAGGTGCCTTAGCACTGAGCCTGTGTTCCAGGCCGGCCCCTCGATGTGTCTCAAAATAACTCAGCTACCATGGAAATGGAGTTTCCATGTGAAGAGTGGAAATAAAGAGGAAAAAATACAGTAAAATACAGTAAAACCCCTATGACAGAAAGGGCTTGCATTGCCGTTGTCTGCAGGTGGCCTTCAGGTGTTAGAGCTTGTGATGGACACTGCAACTTTGTTAGTCTGGTAAACCTAGTTAGTCTGGTAAAACTAATTTAAGCCCTAAATCAGGCTTAGTTTGAATTAAAAAGAAAACTTAAGTAACATCCGCTTACTTCTTCAAATAAGGATGCGTAGTTGATGGTGTCCTCAGTGCTGTCCAGCTTGCACCTGCTTGCGTCCACTAGTTCTTGGACTGACTCTTTCCTTTTCAGGGGAAAAGTTTCTCTCACGGCTGTGCTGTTCGGAGACAGGCAACACGGGCAGAGTGTGTTTGCTGTCACATCTAACATCTAACATTTTAGCATCTAACGTTTTAGGCTACCAGAGTGTGCAGGTATTCCATGGGTTAGACCTTCAAAAATTCATTGCTTTCACAGGAAACGTATTTGGAGAAGCGCACGCACCTTCAGACACCGAAACAAGGGCAGAGCTTCCAGCAGAGCTCAGGCCTCGGGTGAGCGTTGGATGCCCTGAAAGCAACCATGTCTGGCAGCCCAGCCCCAGGTGGTTGGTGTGTGTGACCCAGAGCCGTGTCCCCAGCCAAGTGCTGGAAGCGGCTGGTGCTTCTCTCCTGCGCCGGGGCCCAAAGAAACGCTCTATTTAGACTATCACTTAGGAAGATACAGCTATATATTGACTGGGAGACGATTGACCAAGGTCGCACCTGTAGCAAAATTCGCAGAAATGCTTGGTGACCCATCACAGGGGCTGAGGGGAGCGCTGTGCAGGGTCCCGTGTCCCCTCGGGAGCGGGGCAGGGGCTGCCAGCCCGTCCCCAGGTCCCACGTCTGCCCTCGGGCCTCTCCAGCCGCACGGCTCCAACCCTGCAGCATCGACCTTACTCTAGAGCTCACGCAGAGGTTAACAAGTTTAGACTCGCTACATCTGTCTGCACGGGGATTTAAAGGAGAGAAGTCTCTCTTTTGCTGGCAGATAAGCAAACCTATCCCGACACCCGACGTGTGCCAGACGTGGGCAGAGCCCCGAGGGCAACTGTCGGCCTCTTGCCTGAACTGCTCGCTGGTCAGGGATCTGCTGTTCAAGCCGTCGCAGGCTGCCAGCTCCTTTTGCAGGCTGGAAATCAGCTCGTTCTGGCTGTGGTATTGCTCTTCACCTACCTGTGGAACGGGGAAGGTTCACAGGTCAGTAACTGCCCCGTCTGTCCCTTGGACAACCTTCAAGAGGGAGGCAAAACTGCAAAAGGACTGTGCTCGCTTCTAAAGCAACTTTCACCTGAGCAGCTTTTGGTGGTTACAAACCATTAAGCAAGCAACACAGTGGCTTCTTGTTGAACACCTTCTGCAGAGCAGTTTTCCTGCTGTCTCATGCAGGAACTGAGGGCAGATGGTGAGAATGGCTTCTGGTGAAGTGTCAGGGCCTGAGGCAGAGGCTCCCACCAGCACATCTGGGGTGGCCACCAAACCCCCAGGTGCAGATGCACACCCTGAGTCCCCCAGAATGGAGGTGGCCTCCCTGTCTGGATGGTTGGACTTCGTCCCAGCCACTTTTCCTTTCCAAGCAAGACATGAGTGGGGCAAGTATAAGAGGACCTGGGGTGATGGTGGTGCTGCATGTCTTTGTTTTGCAGGAGATGGAAAGATGTGGCCATGTATCTGAAGCTCTCCAGCTCCAACATGCTGCTGGGGAGCAAGGAGCAAGGTTGCCAGGGCCTGCTGCAGTTCAGAGACTATGTCCTGGTCTTTACAAACTGCCCAGGGACTGATTGTGAGTCAGGAAAGACCTACTGAGAGAAAGAGAGGTGTGTGTTGGAGCGGGGCTAGAGGAAGCTAAGAGGGCTGGGAGGGCTGGAGCCCCTCTGCTGGGAGGGGGGGCTGAAAGAGTTGGGGGGGTTCAGCCTGGAGAAGAGAAGGCTCCGGGGAGACCTTGGAGCCCCTTCCAGTCCCTCAAGGGGCTCCAGGAGAGATGGGGAGGGACTCTGGATCAGGGAGGGGAGCCCTAGGAGGAGGGGGAAGGGTTTGACCCTGAAAGAGGGGAGATGGAGCTGAGATGTGGGGAAGAACTTGTTTGGTGGGAGGGTGGTGAGAGCCTGGCCCAGGTTGCCCCGAGAAGCTGTGGCTGCCCCATCCCTGGAGGGGTTCAAGGGCAGGTTGGAGGGGGCTTGGAGCAACCTGGTGTGGTGGGAGGTGTCCCTGCCCAGGGCAGGGGGTGGCACTGGATGTTTGTTCTTTAAGGTCTTTTCCAACCCAAACCATTCTATGGTTCTATGTAAGTACTGCAAATAGAAGCCTCTCATCAGAGAGAGCACACACAATGTGACCAAAACATTTGAGAGAAATGGGATCTTCCAGAAGCTCTGTTGGGAGCAACAGGTGCCTGCCATGACTTTCATGGACAGAATTCCCTTTTGTAGTGCGTGTGTCAGTGTTGACTTTTATTCTCATGAGGAGGTGCAGCTGCCCAGGGGGAGGAATGAGAGGTGAGGCTGCTCTGCAGAGGAACGCTTCCCCTGCCTGCTGCCTGTCTCACCAGGGACAATGTCTGGCCGAGGTGCGGCGGTGGGTCGTGGGCTGCCTACCTTCCCGGTGAGTATGTCATAGAACGAGCTCAGGACGTGGTTTGATCGACAGAGCCGCATGTTCTCATAGAGGGTGTAAGACCATTCCATGGCAGCGGCGTCTCCGAACTTCTTCTGGAGGTAGCTGAGAAAGAACTCGGGAAGACTGGATTGCTTCCCCGTCTGCGGATAAGAAGTGAGTAACTCCCGTGAGCACCGGAACTCAATAAAATCTGCCCATTTGATTCTAGCTGTTTGTGCATGAACAATCTGTCTTTTGGGGATCTCGCACAGTGCTAGGGCTGGCTGGAGTCCTTGTTACTAGAGCATTCAAAATGTTTCTCCCAGGTTTGTTCTCTAAATGTGGGTAAATTTACAATGAAGCTCTTGTGTTGCTGAGACCACTGATGAATTCTCTCTTCTCCTACTTATTTTTGGGAAATCTGTAGGAACTGCCTGTGAGGCACTGCCCTTCTGTCAGATTTAGCTGAGCTTGGCTCATGGGTTGAGAAATGGAAGCAGTTACTGGAGAAAAGTAGAGCCAGACATCGATTGCAGCAACCCTAATTGCCCAGGAAACCAAACTGTAAGTACAAAGGCGGCTGCCATGGAAAACACCAAGGCATTTAGGGCTGTTCTCAGAGATGTTTCTGGGCTCCTAGTTCAAGAGAAGAAATCTGTAAAGCAACTCTGCCTCNGGGTTTGACCCTGAAAGAGGGGAGATGGAGCTGAGATGTGGGGAAGAACTTGTTTGGTGTGAGGGTGGTGAGAGCCTGGCCCAGGTTGCCCCGAGAAGCTGTGGCTGCCCCATCCCTGGAGGGGTTCAAGGGCAGGTTGGAGGGGGCTTGGAGCAACCTGCTCTGGTGGGAGGTGTCCCTGCCCAGGGCAGGGGGTGGCACTGGATGTTTGTTCTTTAAGGTCTTTTCCAACCCAAACCATTCTATGGTTCTATGTAAGTACTGCAAATAGAAGCCTCTCATCAGAGAGAGCACACACAATGTGACCAAAACATTTGAGAGAAATGGGATCTTCCAGAAGCTCTGTTGGGAGCAACAGGTGCCTGCCATGACTTTCATGGACAGAATTCCCTTTTCTAGTGCGTGTGTCAGTGTTGACTTTTATTCTCATGAGGAGGTGCAGCTGCCCAGGGGGAGGAATGAGAGGTGAGGCTGCTCTGCAGAGGAACGCTTCCCCTGCCTGCTGCCTGTCTCACCAGGGACAATGTCTGGCCGAGGTGCGGCGGTGGGTCGTGGGCTGCCTACCTTCCCGGTGAGTATGTCATAGAACGAGCTCAGGACGTGGTTTGATCGACAGAGCCGCATGTTCTCATAGAGGGTGTAAGACCATTCCATGGCAGCGGCGTCTCCGAACTTCTTCTGGAGGTAGCTGAGAAAGAACTCGGGAAGACTGGATCGCTTCCCCGTCTGCGGATAAGAAGTGAGTAACTCCCGTGAGCACCGGAACTCAATAAAATCTGCCCATTTGATTCTAGCTGTTTGTGCATGAACAATCTGTCTTCTGGGGATCTCGCACAGTGCTAGGGCTGGCTGGAGTCCTTGTTACTAGAGCATTCAAAATGTTTCTCCCAGGTTTGTTCTCTAAATGTGGGTAAATTTACAATGAAGCTCTTGTGTTGCTGAGACCACTGATGAATTCTCTCTTCTCCTACTTATTTTTGGGAAGTCTGTAGGAACTGCCTGTGAGGCACTGCCCTTCTGTCAGATTTAGCTGAGCTTGGATCATGGGTTGAGAAATGGAAGCAGTTACTGGAGAAAAGTAGAGCCAGACATCGATTGCAGCAACCCTAATTGCCCAGGAAACCAAACTGTAAGTACAAAGGCGGCTGCCATGGAAAACACCAAGGCATTTAGGGCTGTTCTCAGAGATGTTTCTGGGCTCCTAGTTCAAGAGAAGAAATCTGTAAAGCAACTCTGCCTCTCAAGGATGGTCTCACCTGACTGAGGCACAGTAACAGGGCTCTCCAGTGCCTGGGGAGATGGTATCGTACTTGTTCCTAACATAGGAGGAATTAAACAGCCACTTTTATTCTCTTTTTGAGTCTTGTATTGTCTCAGACAGGCAACCCATAGTGTCTGCTTGGGCAGAGAATGCACACCTCACCCCTCTGGCCTCTCGTTGTCACTCCCAACCCACTCTGGACAAAGAAGGGAAAATAATTTGGGGTCTTTTTTGTGTAACAAAAACCAAAGCACTTTTATCCATTTATCAATATAAACTACTTTTTGCCCTCACTCCTCGTTTTTCCTGCAGTGACACCCATTCCTTTTTTGCATGGGCACAAACACTGTGGAGTTTAACAACAGGTTGATATGGGTTAAAATCAACCCAGCAATAAAACCCTGGCCTTGCTTTGGCTGCGCAGATGTCCCCAAGGTTTCCACCACCTAAGAACAGTCGCTGCACAGTCCTGATGGGATGCTGGTCTACAGACCTCCATCACACCCCAGGATAGCAGCAGTTGGTCTAGCAAAGGGCTCAGACTCACGAATGAGGCTGACTTAGCTCAGGGTAACTGCGGTGGTTCCTCCTCTGGCCACCCTGCCTTGTGGAGGAGTCTTCATTGACAGCTCAGCAGCTCTTGCAATGCTCGACCACTGCAGTTTGCAGCCCTGGACACCAAAGCGACCAGTGCTGGTTTCTGGTTTCCTGAACGCCTCTGAATTCGCAAGCAGCGGTGGGGCATCGGCTGGTCCAGGAGCACTCAGCTGTCCCGGAGCAGGAGCTGCAGGAGAAGACTCTTCTCCTGCCTGGGATGGAAGTCTACACCATGTGACACTGTCCTAATTCCCGGGGAGCCCTGCCAGGCACAGGGTTACTGCCAGTTTGTTCTTACAACCTTTCATGCAGCTCTGTCCAGATGAAACACTTGGCAGGACACGGGCCAGACGCTGGCTCCCCGAACCGGACTGTCATAGCAAATGCTGTTTGTGGAGAAGGAAAATGGGACAAACCTGCTGTTCTAGTGCAATTTTCTCCTTCCAGATGTCCTTTAGGATGTTGACCACATCCTTCTTAGTCAGCTTTTTGTTCTTGACTTCACCTTCATGCCTCAGGTACACAGGAACGTTGCCACCTTTGCCCTAAGTAATGGAAAAGAAACATAGATACAGGTAAGGCCTTGCTTCGCTGGCAGCGATGCAGCACCAAACCCACGTTGTCAGCATCTAAAGCCATTAAAATGATTCATTTCTGTGGGTCTCCTGCCCAGTACTATAAAACACAGCTGTCAGTGTCTCCGCAGCGTGTCTCAGGTGCTCCAGGGTGGACAAAATGGGACTGTGTGAGAGGCTCTGCCCAGCAAAAATAAGAGAGGAAAGGCCTTCCTTGAAAATATCTTCCATAAGTGGCAGGACCACCAGGCCAAGCTTCTGGAAAGGCTGGGGAAGAGATGCTGAAGGACCAAAGAAATGCCGCCCTGTCCTCGAGAAAACCTTTGGATACAGCTATGCTTGGTATGACGTGAAGAATCCTTGTAACATTTCCTTGTTCCTCTGTCATTTCCTGATTCCCCCACACGCTGGGGTGCAGTGCAATGGGATGGCATGGGTGGAATGAACTTCCTGGTGCCACAAAAAGGAGTCATTCCCTACTATGCAGTCTTGCTACTTTTAGTCATCCTAGTTCTTTGTCTGACTTATCAGCAGAAAACTAACTGGGAAAAATCAAATACTGCTCTGCTGGATGCTTCCCCGTCGCTGCAGGCAGTGCCAGGGGGTAGGGACCAGGAGAAGGACAAGGCTAATTAGCAGCAGGAGGCTGTTAATTTGTCTCAGCCACACAGAGCAGCATTGCAAGGGGCTTTAGCCCACTAGTAGTACCTGCTGATCCATGTGGCACCATTGTAAAGTGTGGCTACTTCAGCCGTGTCTTCACTAGGCACAGGTTCAGCTTTTCTATTGCCACCTGAGTTTTCCTAGCTTTGAAGTTTTCGGTGGTTACTCTAATGGGAAGGTGACTATTGAAGACACCAGCCACAAAAGCGATTCTCCCGCCTTCCCAATGGGTATTTATTACCAATTAATCTCAGTGGAAACAAGCAGAGAAGAAAGCTTGCACGTACCCATCCAGGGAAGACATTTATCTCTTTTAGTGCTGCTGTTCCTATTTCTTCCAGGAGCACGTCCACGAGCTGCTCACTGGTCTTCCCCACAGCCAGACCGTCCCACCGCTCTGCCCCTCCAGAAATCACCTCTGCAACGGCAAAAAGACACTGAGCTGCTAGAAGAGGAGAATGCACCTGGTTTTGTGCAAATCCCATGAGGAGCTTTATGAAAGAAACTGATCTCTGGACAGTTTGTCTCCTAAGATGTCTAAGGCAAAACGGAGTATCCTGCAAGCTCCTCTCTCTCTCACTGCCTAAAAGCCCAGAAGAACCCAGGGTGTTGCCGGTGAGAAATGCAGCGTAGGAAAGTGGTTAAAGATGAGCTGCCTTAAGCAAACTGCTGCTGAGTACGTGGCACCTGAGCACTTCTCCCAGTCTGGCCGGGGCGTGCAGTTCTGCTGCACTCGCTGGAGTTCAGCACAGAAGTTGTCTCGCTCTTGTTCCGTCTCCCTGTGGATTTCCAGCAGCGTTTCGTATTCCTTATGGAGCCGATCAAAATCCTTCCGCAGAATATTCATCTAAAAGGTACGGAAAGGAGGATTGTAACAGAGTAATAGAAATGTTCCATTGTTGTCAGACAGCTCAGCTGAGCAATCAGCATAGTCCATAGACTTCTGGGACTGGGACAGCCCCATAGTTGGGTTTGATGACCTTGGAGCTCTGCACTAGGCTAAAGAAGCCGTTTAATGCTACTGGAAAAGGCAAAAACCCAGGTGGACAGATAAGCACTAGTAGCCCAGCAGTAGTTTCAGTTAGCTGTGGTTCAGGAAAAACTGTGCAATGTATGTGAGGTGAACCTAGCCTATTTATTTATAGATCTGATGACCTCAGACAGCAGTTCTCGAGTGGTAATCTATGGGCTCTTGGTGGTTTGTGGGCCATTATTGCTTCTATGGTTAATTGAGTTAACTCAGTTAAACCTGACACTGCAGGTTTGTGATGATGTACTAATTCTGAGTGCCCTGACAGTCTGAGATTCCAACAGACAGGGAGCTTTTGGGGCAGTGGCTTTTTATATATCTCATGTACAAAGAACAAAGAAATGCCCTTATATGAGCTCTGGGTTTACTGAGTCCCTGTTCCAACCTGAATACTGAAGCATCACGTTATGTATTTATGTAACTTAGGAGCTTATGCTTACCTCCTGAAGTAAATCGGAGTATTTTTTCTCCAGTGATTCAAAATCTCTCCTGGGCACAACATCTCCATAGTCTGCTATCATTTTATTCAGCTTCACCTGGGCTTTTGTGAGGTCCTGCCGAGCTACCTTTAGTGCCAAAGTTAACTTCACCACGTCTTCACCCTTCACATCTTTTAACGGCAGCCACGGATGAAAGCTCATGACAGTGAAATTGCAATCATTGTTTTCCAAATCATCTATTAAGCTTTTAGACCACATAACCCAATGAAGTGTTGGCAAGAGCTGAGTGGGTGTAGGCTGTGTTATTATTAAAGAACGACAAGTCCAGGAGTAGATTGCAGTGACCACATTCCCACCCCCTGCCTCCTCTCCCATGCACACATGTATTCAGAGGCTCAGGCTTGGTTTTGATTAACGGAAAGGACGGCAGGTGGGGAGAGCCTTGGGTGGGCTACAGCCAGCGAGTCAGAAGTGCCTCTAGCCCAACTCTGGATCAACAGAGATCAGGTACTGAACGTGTCCCTACCACCGTGAGTAACTGCTGTGCCAGGTGCGTGTGACACCTGAATTCCAGCAGTTTTGTCCATCCTCATGGACGAGCACAAAGCCGGCGGCTGTGACTGGGTAGGACATGCTGACAGTTGGCACTGGGGTCGGAAACTGTAAGGAACCTTTGCACTGGGCAGCTCCTGCCTTCAGTCAACCTGTTGTGCTAAGGAAGAGTGTCCAAGAATGCAGCAATGACTTGGTGAATCAGATCAGTATGTACATCCCTGCCTATTCTCTTTCCTACCTGTGTGTGAATTTGTCTAACTTCTTTCAAGAATCAAAGCATATCTAAAGATATTTCAGATACTCTGATGTTTTTCCTGCAGTGCTGGACCCACGTGTGTGCATTTGGGTGTCTGTGCAGGACAGGTTCTCTCTACCTTGGGCTTGGCGTCGTGTCATGTCCAGCCGTTCATGGTGCATCTCATTCAGCTTTGCTAGAAGCAGTTTGTGGGCATCGTGCTGATTGAGGTAACGAGTGTACTCCTCAGCGACGCTGGCCTGCAGGTACTCCACCTGTGGGAAAGAGAGGCTGGAACTGATGAGGAGCATCACCGGAACTGGTTTGGTGGGTCTAGAGCAGAAACTAAGGAGAGAGTGGGATAATGGAAGCAAAATGGGAGAAACTGGAGGAGGGGAATGGGCAAGAGAGAACGCCAGGAAAAGGATGGACCGGGTGGAAATACGACAGAAGAGTTCAAACTCAGATATACTGTGCAAAAGGGTGCTCTATCTGAGCGTTCAGCCTTCTAGAGAGTGAATTATAAACATTTCATCATCTGAGTTACACCATTTCTCTGTTGTAAGCCTGCATCTAAAAAACCTTCCAGCAACTTATTCTCTCCCTGTTGCTGGTCACACGGGAGAAAAAAAGCTGCTGCTCTGACTGATTTACTCCCCTGGAACTGGTGACAGAACTGTATCTTAGATGGAAACATGGGATTCTACTTGTGCTGCATTTTTTAATTCTTATTGCAATTTTTAAGATTAGTTGCATTTTAAATTGGTGGCGAAGTAAAACTATCAGAAATCTGGAAGTCTAAGATCTGGGATTATGTGTAAAGCTATAGTTTAATCCCCTGGTGTGCATTGCATTACATGATCACGTCCTGACCCCTGTCTGATCCGCTGGGCAGGGAGTGAATCAAGATGTTCTTGTTGCTCAGAAGATGACCGGCACCTTGGGGAACTCTGACTATTCTGACTCTGCTGAGAATTCGGAATTTAGTGTCACAAAATACAAGCCCTCTGTAGCAACACCCGTGTCCCTACACCATCATAGCCACAACTGTGTGGCCACCAGCAGACAAGGCAGCAGCTTGGATGGATCTTTCCAAGGAATTGTTGAATATCTAAGTGTGCCCCAGCTAGAATATTTGAATGCTGTCTCAAAAAATGGATTTCTGGTTTGAGCAGAATTATTTCTCCCAACCTCCCTCACCCAAAGTGCAAAACTTAAATAGACCAAACTAAAATTTGGATTCTGGGCTCTATTCTTAGGTATGGTAAGTATAGCTTTGCATAGCTTCTCAGTTGCTTCTTTCAGAGAAGGTTCTTTGTGGCTCCGTGAAGCACTGAGGCCTGTGAATACCAACTGGTGGAACTGGCTAGCTCTAGGACTGCAAATAGAAGAAATACTTATGAGCATTTTGATCTAGCTAGTGAAACCAAAGCCTCTAAGGTTCACCAAGTATGAGCAAGATGAATAAGGAGCCTATGCAGACTGTCCTGAAGCTTGCTTTTCATCTTTACCACTTAAACTTATTACTTAAACTAGTAAATGAAAGCAAGTTCAGGTGGAGTTCCTCATGCTGTTATCACACCTCTGACTACAGCAGAATTGCTGTCTGACGAGAACCATTTGTTTCTTCCTCCTGCTCATTTTTCACCAGGAGGATGGTACAACCCTGGGAGAGGCTGCCCAGGCAGGTGGAGGGTCACTATCCCGGGTGGATCTCAAAACTCAAGCCAGACAAGCTCATGGTTGGTCTGACATAATGTAGGTGATCGTTCTGCTTCATGTGGGTGGCTGGTCTGGAGACTCTAGATGTTGCTTCCAACCAACACTTCTTTGATAATTCCTGAATTAGCGACTGCAACTACCAGGGCCCCAAGACCTTAATTGTCCTGATCAGCCTCAGCTGGACCCACCACCCACGCACCATCTGCCCACAGGTCAGGAGCTCTGCTTAGCTCAGGCTGAGGCTTTTGGTCTTTGTTGAGCTGTGTTGTAGGTGTATCTGTCTCCAGTCCTGTTTCCGTACCTCAACTGGACCTTGGACTGATGTTGTAGGTAGTGCTTCTGGATGGACCCCTTTGGATGTCTGTTGCGGTTTTGTCTCCAGTCCTGACCCTGGCCCTATTTCCCTGCACGCCTGAGTGTTTGCTTCCTCCACTATACCACAGGTGGTCCCTGGGCTTAACTCCTCATCCCGAGCTGCTGGGGGTGGCTGCTACCACTACCTTGCTGGCTGCTGTGAGACGGCGCTGCGGTCGGTGGGGCTCTGACTGTCCTGCAGCCCCCTCAGCTCCTGCCTCGTCCTTCCACACACAGCAGCCCCACTCTTGTTGATCCCCAAGAGCAGCATCACTTCAGCCAGAGTAGCTGAGACTGTTAAAAAACTGTATAAAGTGGTAACTTATATTGGAAAGACTTAACTAATCTCTCCTATGGACATCAAAGTGACTCCCCCACCAGTAAGATGAACGATATAAATTTAAAGATGCTAATGGTACAATGTTGTAAAAGAGCGCATGCACTTTTTAGTAAGAATATAAAACATTAGTACCAGAAAGCCATTTATTTCCTCCCTCCTCCCAAGCGTGACTGCGCAAGAGCCAGATGGGACAAGAGAGTACAAGTGAAGGCTTCTGACAGTGGCAGCACGGCCCGTCCCAAGGGAACGGGGTGTTCTCTGGAGCTGGCCGAGTTCCAGCGTCGCTACCGTGCCAGATGTTCAGTGCTTGCTCCAGAACTTCTGCTCCCACCAAAGGGTGAGAGCCTGCCAGGGAAGAGACCAGAGGTACAAAATGCATCCAGGGGAACGTTTGACTCATTGCTGACTAATTTACCTGAGTCTGAAGAGAACTCTTTTCTTCCTTCATGTTGTCAATGAACTTCAACAGATGTTGTTTCTCTTGCTTTAACAGATATATCTCATCTTTCTCCTTTTCCTGCAGTGCCAGTATCCTCCGGGTGCACTCCTCAGACACAGTTGTGACCATAGCCTTCAGTGGCTCTAGGGAACGAATTGTCTTCTTCTGATGAGCTAAAGAAAGCAGAAGTGAGGTCTCACAACGAGCAACAAAGCCTGGATGTTGCTCAGCTGAGCTGTTGGAGATAGATTGAACCCCAAAACAGTGTGATGGGAACGCGGGACTGAACAGGGAGCTTCTACTGCTTGGTCTGGCGAGTGCCTAAGGACTGGGAGCAGCATCTTGGGGATTAAATCCCGTTGTTTATCCAGCTGTGCATATGAGCTTCATAACGATTGTTACAGAAGGATTTCTGATTTCAGCTCATGCCATTTATCCAGATTTGGAAAATAAAGGATCATCAGTATTTTATTTTATTTTCTTCAATACTTGAGGCTTTGATAAGATACAATGAGCACTGATGGCTTTGTTATGTTTCACCAGGTGGGAAAGTGTCATCATTTAAGCAGAGGCAGCATATGGGGCTAACTTATCTGGTAATTAGCAATATGCCCTCTTTTGTGAAGGCATGTGAACTTCGATCTGCTTTCTTGTCTCCAAATGCACGGTCTCATGTAACCTTTTGTATACAAATGTGTTGTTTACCCTCTGTCCCCTCTTTTTAGGTAGGTCTTGACCTCTCTTCTTTTGCCTTTCCTTTCAGTACATCTAGTACAGAATTAATGTGCTCTTCTTGGCTTTCTCTGCTGTAACATGTGCTATTTGCTCTCAGCTGTTTGCCCTTTGACTTGAAAATGCATCTGAAAAATATTCACCTGAGGAACCCAGTGGCAGTACTTGACTTGGGTCTACAGGGTAGAATTTGGTCTGATGTCACCTCCTTGGTGTGAAGGCTTCTTTTTATGACTAGATGGAATCCTACCAGGACAATAAAATGATCAAAGAGAGGATATGGTGTGATTCAAATGAGGCTGTGAGCAAGCCTCATTTTGTTTGTGAATAACTGCATTATTCAGCAATCAAAACTGTTCACTCTCTCTCCCGAACAGAAGGATAGAAATGCTGTTGGGTGCTGAATAATCCGACTAGAAAGTTTTTTTCCTGCTCAATAATACCTGGTATTAGTATTTATGCACAAACACCGTGCAACAGATTTTTCATTTTAAAAGCTAAAACGCATACATAAATCTAAGAACAGGAACTACTTTTCTTATGATACTTGGGTGTGAATTTCCTTCCCACGCTATAACTGTACCAAAGGTTTTGCAAAACTCTTTCACTATGACTCTTGTATTGGGACAAGAGACGGCAAAAGTTAGAGCATCAGCACAGGGATTCTGCTGCTGTGCTGTCTGGTTGCTCAGTGAGACCTCGTTAAAACACCAGCAAACTTCTTCTGAGGCGTAGTTTCAGTGTTTCACAACTGACTCCTGACCACAAGCAAACCGCTTTAAATTAAGTGCAGCAGTATTTTTAAGTGTAGCTGCCCAGTATGTCAGAAGTTAGACCACAACCCATTGGCCGCCAAAGTGATTGTTTTGTAGTGTGGACACTGGCCAGTGCCATCTGAGACCATTAGGTCTCTGGTGACCTCTACAAAACTCTCCCCATGCCAAGACCGGACCGACATTCTCCCACTTGGAACGTGTTCAGGCTGGGGAGCAGCTCACTGCACACGTGGAGTTGCTGGAGGGACCCAGAAGCCTCAGCACGGTAAAGCAGAGAAAGTGAAGGCCCTGTGTACAGAGCAACCTGAGTATTATTTTAATCAAGAAATGGATTCTCCAGCTCTGGAATCCTTAGCACAGGAAGGACACAGACCTGCTGGAGCAGGGCCAGAGGAGGCCACGGAGATGTTGGAGCCCCTCTGCTGGGAGGGGGGACTGAGAGATTTGGGGGGGTTCAGCCTGGAGAAGAGAAGGCTCCAGGGAGACCTTGGAGCCCCTTCCAGTCCCTCAAGGGGCTCCAGGAAAGCTGGGGAGGGACTCTGGATCAGGGAGGGGAGCCCTAGGAGGAGAGGGAAGGGTTTGACCCTGAAAGAGGGGAGATGGAGCTGAGATGTGGGGAAGAACTTGTTTGGTGGGAGGGTGGTGAGAGCCTGGCCCAGGTTGCCCCGAGAAGCTGTGGCTGCCCCATCCCTGGAGGGGTTCAAGGCCAGGTTGGAGGGGGCTTGGAGCAACCTGGTGTGGTGGGAGGTGTCCCTGCCCAGGGCAGGGGGTGGCACTGGGGGGGCTTTAAGGTCCCTTCCAGCCCAAACCATTCTGTGGATTCAGCTGTGGATAACATCACCATGAAGACCTACTCTGTCATTCAGCTTTGTCTTGGAAGAGCTCCCAGCAACATAACCTTTATCTTGGATCAAGGTAACGGCTCTAGAGATTTGGTGGCTCCCTCCTCCACAGTGCTTTTGTCCAAATTCTGCTTAGTACCTTCACGTTCATGTGGATTTACTCCAGAAAGAATGCCATAAAGCCTCAATGCTGGCTCAGCACAACCTCAGCACCCAAAGGAGCTCCAGCTGCAGCTCTGTGTCCAGCTCTGGCAGAAGTAGGTGCGAGCAGCCAGGACAGGCTGCACATCCCTGTTCCCATCAGAAGCTGCTGCCTTCTCTGCTCTGCGTGCTCAGCAAGGCATGCGCGAGCTACTTCAGACACCATGCTGCCAAAATGATGCAGCTAAATATACAGTGTAAGCAGCACAGTTTTAGGCCATAATGCTTTTTTTTTTTTTTTTTTTTTTTTTTCTTTTTTTTTAAACCAGTTTATTCTGACTGAACTGGGACTATGTTAAGGGGAGAATCTGCCCCGGCAGTGGGTGCAGTGGTGGGCGCCTTAACCATCATATAGGCTAAGCTACAACAGCATGTATGACTAGGGCAAAAGAACCACAGTAAAACAAAGCTGCTAAGTCAGACTAGAAAGATAATAACCAGTTGGCTGAGAAAAACAATGCTGTGGTGTAAAGGGGGTTTAGTTTTGGTTTCAAAAGGAGCTGAAATGCTACAGACGTATGCATGTTAGGTGGAGTGATGAGGCATTTCTCTAAGCAAACTCCTTAATCTATCAGCTCCAAAGCTGCACTGTAAGACTCCAAGTGCTGCAGTGAGGGACTATGAGGGCTCCTAACAGCAGGGTTGCAGCATGGCCACCTCTCACAGATTTTAAAGAAGTTGTTTTTGTTAAGCACAGTCAGACATAATTTAAGAATAAAGATAAATGTTTAGGAGTGCAGTTCTACAAATCAGTAAATTTCTTTCTGTTTCTCTTTCTTTTATATTATTTCTGCTCTCAGACACCTGCTTTTATCTTTTCCCGAGCTCAAGAAAATGTCTGTGCAATTCAACTCGCTAATCCAACAGGAAACTTTGCGGCTTTTGGTCTTTGCCTTTCCTGCTGGGTCAGTTGATTCAGCTCGTGGAGGCGTCCAGTGTGTGGCTGGTGCAGTCGAAGCACAGGGAGTGTACCAGCAGGACTGGGGACGTGGGACCTCCTTGTTTTGGTGGCCATGAGTGGCTGGATTAGGTGACTGCTTCCCTGAGCGGGCAGGAAAGCTGCTGCCTGTGCCACGCAGGGAGGGAGGGGGCAGGAAATCACTTACTGATACCCCATTCAATACCCTTAGCCAAAAGGGGATGGATGCTACACAAGCAAGGTAAAATCTGTAAATAGGAAAATGAGTACTCAATATACAGAAAGGCAGGAGGATCCCAACTTAAAAAAAAAAAAATTAAATTTCCATTTGTTTTATTCTTAGAGCTTCAATTACATGTGCCCATGGCATATTGGTTCACTGGCATTCGGCTGATTTCCAAAAATAAAGCTAGCATAAAAGATATGTTTTGCTGGGTCTCCAGAGACTTCAAAGAAAAAAAGGGAAATATCACACCCAAGGAATATGAAGAAGTCAGTAAATAACTGCTCAAGAAAAAGAAAAAAAAAAGCTTCAGAGAGCAGCACAATCTCAGCTACAGCATGGACACCAGTAATGTCTCTGGGAGCTGAAGCAAAGAAATGTCTACTGAAGAGTTCTGGAAGAAAAATCTGGAAGGATTTAAAAACAATGTTTTACTTAGTGATTAAAATCAATTTATTCACCTGGCTGAAGGATACTGTGCAAAGAAGCTTTTTGTCTATAAGGAGGGACTGTGATTAGGTCGTCCTGGTAACAGGTACTGGGATAAACAATGTATGTCCTCTAAGAGACTGTTTTAGTAGAAGGCTGTTGGATATTTGATAGCTGCTCGGTGCCCAGTGCGAAACCAGCTCCTGGTTACAGTCTATTTCTAGCCCTCTGTGATTGTTTACAAAATGCTGGTATCACAGTGGCATCTGAATGCCAAGCAAAGTTTAAAGCAGACTAAGAATGGCCGGGGAACAGCCAGTTCAGTTCCCTGCCCTGCCCTGCTTCAGGAGAAATTCAAGCTTCAAGTTAGCAGGGCAAGCGCAGCCAAAAATATTAGTACAATACACTCCACTATAAATGTAATTGTCCCAGAAAAACCTGGAGACGCTGCTGTGGCCTAAACTGTGTATGTGATGAAGATTTAAAAGATCTAAAAATCTTAGATCTAAATCTAAAAATCTAAAATATTATAAGAAAAAAGGTCTCCAAGGACTTAATCTTACGTGTAAAGGAAATATTGTTAACAGACCAGAAAGTTTTATCAGTTGACATCTATTTAGGCTGTGCATCCTATATATGTATCCAACATAATTAAGCTCTGTAAGAACGTGTCTGTATTAGTGTTTTTTCCCCACGGGTCAAAGTCCAAGAGCTTACCCAAGGTAACTTCATATTCATTCTTTATAGCTGACAGCAAGGGCTTGTAGGTCTTGAAGCTGTCTATGAAGAATTCAAAGATCTCTCTGTAGGGCTGAGAGAAGAAAGAGAGCTTGAGAAAACATTCAGTGGCACAGTTTTCAGAATTCAGAGATATAGCTGTTTTGTCCAACGCAAATGGCGTGCAGTGACGGCAAGAATAAGTATAAAACCACTCCTACCACATTTTATTTAGTCTCTCCACCTTTGGTTTGCCATCCCAAATACCTCATGAGTTCTCTCCCCTGTTGAATGGCACCCCAGCATGATGGAGAGCAAACAAAAGATTTTTAGCAGCCAAAGAGAAGTTTTGATCAAGTCTGTCAGGGCACAGCTCCAAAATACGATACTGTTCAGATGGAGCTGACTAGAACTCAAGGACATAACAATACGGATGTGAAAGATGTGTAACAAGATCATATTGCTGCTCTTGTTGCCTATTTTGTTAAGTTAAAGGGCAAGCTCTGCAGAGCAGAGGGAATCTCTCTCCAAATGTCCTTCTCAGCAGAATAAAAACTTGTTCAGAGAGGACAGTCAAACTCACTTGGTGTATCTGGGCCACGGGAAGACTTCACTAGCAACAAGGAATGTTCAGACTATTAAATACAATTAAACATGCCATGTAAGACAGTAAAAATATTTTCAAAACAGAAACACATTTAAGAAACCTCTATTTTCTCTTGCCATTAGTCACTCTTTATTTCCCTCCAGTCTCTTCCATCTACCACTTTCTTTCCCCATCACTACAGTATTCCTTTGGGAATGAGAATTTGAATTAATTTGTGCAGAGACTTCCCACGGTTTGCTCTAATTGCAGGATATTATGAAAACAGGAGTACCCACTTCTGCTCTATGTGTGTTTTACATTAGTGGTGGTTCTTGGGGTCTCCATGAGGTGTGTCCTCAAACATTCACAATAAAACCCCCAGGAACAGACACATCAGAAACTAAGAATTTGAGGGATCCTGATCAAGTTCAGGCAAGAGCTAGATGTCACTTCTTGTCGCATGCAGAAACCTAACTTCAGAAATCAGAGGTTTTGCAGTGAAAATTTGGGAACCTACACACTTGCTGTTTTATGGGTTTCCACAAGAATCTTCAGCAGATTAGTGACTATATTCTGTTTCACATACATTTTAGGTTACCATATCTTTTTGAAGACTTGGGCTTTGATTTGAAAATGGAAACAGTTATAGAAGATGCAGAGTATGCATGAAGATGCAAACAACCCAACAACAGGTAAACCCAACATGCAAACAACCCAACATATAAACGAATTGCTTTCTGCCAAAGTTCTCTAACGTGATCTGCAAACTCTTTTATCCAATACTGCCCATAGGCGCCTGCTCTTCTCATCTACTTTTTCCTTTGGGTGGCCAATTCAAGTAATCCATCTCAGCAGGTATTTCAAGTCAAGAGAACCTTGTATCAGACCTGTAACTTCAGTTCTTGAGCGTTCTTTTCAGTCAGATCAAGAGACTGCAGCTCTTTCCTTAAGTAGGACTCCAGTTCCTCCAAATACTGTGGCTTTGGAATGGTGAGAAGGGCCTGTTTATTGCTGCAGAGACACAGGAGAAGAGTGGACACATGGACTTAATGTGTGTCTCATACATAAGAATGAACTCATAATAAATCAGCTCAAGGA
The DNA here is from genome assembly GCA_003697955.1 of Calidris pygmaea. Taxonomy (NCBI): domain Eukaryota; kingdom Metazoa; phylum Chordata; class Aves; order Charadriiformes; family Scolopacidae; genus Calidris; species Calidris pygmaea. Next base: position 114,226 of record QJSC01007875.1, read on the forward strand.
CTTTGTTTTGTTTTTTTTTTTTTTTTTTTTCCTACTGCCCATTGCTTCACAGCATGAATTTTCTTTTTTTCTTTACTGTATATATATTCTGTCAAAGCATACAACAGAGGACTTAAATTTCCTTGATGGAGCAGGAATCCATTCAAGGCATCCTGCTATTACTACTCTTCAGTTTAAGAACTTCACTATGCTGTTTTGGTATAAAAAGGCAAGTAAATGGCTTCTCTGTGGCAGAAAAAAATAAATGTGAATTACTTTATTTGGAATGAGTCAAGGAAAACAGCCATTTGAAAAGAGAACTGACAAAATACTACATCTCCTGAGGTTCTAGGTTCCTCAGGAGGTTCTAGGCCTAATGTCCATTTCCTATCATGCATATTTCGTATTAAAACCAGCTAGAATTAAAACTAAAGTGCAACTATCCTTATTATATCATCCACAACTGTGTCCTGCAGTCTGTTAGAGCCCTGAGTTGCACCAACAGGCTCTGCAACTTCTTCCCCTTCCCCTGGGGGTTTGGGTGCCTGTGCTCAAGGGGAGCTGGAACCCCACAGGGGTAAGGCAACCAGGGACAGTGACCTGCCCAGCCACAGGACTCGAGCAAGAATAGCAGAGCAGGTCCCTTCATGGCAGCCAGGGTCATCCATAGGACGAGGGGAAATGGCCTCAGGTTGTGCCAGGGGAAGTTTAGGATGGATATTAGGAAAAATTTCTTCACAGAAATGGTTACCAAGCATTTGGAACAGGCTGCCCAGGGAAGTGGTGGAGTCGCCATCCCTGGAGGTATTTAAAAGCCGGGCAGATATGGTGCTAGGGACACAGGTTAGTGGTGGCTTTGGCAGTGTTAGGTTGATGGCTGGACTTGATGACCTGAAAGGTCCCTTCCAACCAAAACAATTCCATGATTCTATAGTTTAGTGGTGATCAGGCAAGTATACAGTGATGGGTAAGGTCCAATGGCAAGCTAGGATGTCAGCAGGCCAAGGGCAGTGAGGTACAAGACAGACCTGGCTACACCATAGCTCCATTAAGAATCATAGAATCATAGAATTGTCTAGGTTGGAAGAGACCCTTGGGAACATCGAGTCCAACCATCTACCCTACTCTACAAAGTTCTCCCCTACACCATATCCCCCAACACCACATCTAAATGGCTCTTAAACACATCCAAGAACCAAAGAGGAGTGAGCCTGAGTGAAGGCTTTCTCTCACACAGCTCTTCACAGCACCCAATCCCAGGTTACCCAGCTGTTCATATCACAACCAGTCTTGAGCCCCGGCTTCCAAAGGCTCCAAAGACTGGAGAGGAGGTTGCAGAGCATGTTGGTGTACTCAGAGCCCTGGCAGGATCCTGTATAATGTCGGTCAATGAATCACTAAATGACAGCATTTTATAGTAATGTTTATACTAGGCATGACTCCATTACTTGAATACTTGATCAGAATCAACAATGTCTTCTCTTGTGGGGTAGCCCAACACCATTGTTCTCACTAACACTGGAAGAGGTTCTTCTCTGCAAGGTCTTGGTTTTCAAAACCTGCTTCCAGTAACCCTGGTGACTCAACCAGCAGCACAGGCTGGGCTTACCTGGACTCTCTCTCCTCTGGGGCGCAGCAGGGTTTGTGATTCCCTAGGATGGTCTGCCCACACCCAAACGCCGGCCATGTGGACCAGTGACCTCGAGCAGAAAGCTGAAAAGATTGAAAGGAAAAAAAAAAATCCCTTTTGGTGGTGTATCTGAGCACCACAAACTCACAGCAAAGAGCCAAAATGCAGAATCAACACAGTGAAAGACACAGGCCATACCCTGAAACTCTGACCACACCTAAAAACCAAGTAAAGATGAATTTGCATCAGTGTAGAACATAATGAAGACAAGGTCTGAGGAACAGATTTAGGTCTGAGGAACAGTTAAAAAGAATGTGACAAATGAATTTTCCTTCAGAAACTGCAAGCGCTTCTGAAAATCTTGTTAATTTTAAGAGTCTGTTCATTTCTATCTTGGAACTTTCTCAGTGTTGGGGCAGGGGGGAAGCCAACTATGCTGGATTACTCTACATTATCATCATTATTATAACCAAATAATTAGTATACAATTGTCCAATACAAATCCCTCCCTACTCTGTCCATAAAATTTACAAAAAACTAATCACAGGGCAAACAGGAGGGTTTGACTTTCAAAACCCAAACTTCAGTCTGAGCAAGCCCTGAAAGACTTAAATGTAAAGCCTCAGCAGTTTAAATACCTTAATTTCAGTGCAAGAAGTAGGAAAATTACATTGGAGAAATAGAATCATAGAATCATAGAATCATAGATAGAATGGTTAGGGTTGGAAGATCATCGATCATCGAGCTCCAACCCCCCTGCCATGGGCAGGGACACCTCCCACCAGACCAGGTTGCTCAAGGCCCCATCCAGCCTGGCCTTGAATGCTTCCAGGGATGGGGCATCCACAACTTCCCTGGACAACCTGTTCCAGTGGCTCACCACCCTCATAGTAAAAAATTTCTTCCTGATATCTAATCTGAATCTTTTTTCTTCCAATTTAAAACCATTTCCCCTTGTCCTATCATTACACTTCCTGTCAAAGAGTCCTTCTCCAGCTCTTCTATAGGCACCCTTCAGGTATTGAAAGGTCGCTATAAGGTTATAATCAGGTATTGAAAGGTCGCTATAAGGTTATAATAGTAAGATTTTAATTTATTGAGACTTGAAAATCTTTTGTACAACGAGGAAAGAGCTTACAGAATATCCCAGCTCTAGGGACAAAATAATACGTTAAGTTCTTGTGCTAATGTAGCACACAGCTTGTCATTGAAGTGGCACGTTCCTGAAATACAACCAAAACGCTAATGAAAAAAGCCCCCCAAATAAACATGACTTCTGTAAACCTTAACTTCCCATTAGTTTGTTGGTATACACATTCCTGAAATTTATTTTCTTGTAGTTTGGATATAATTTTTCCCATGCTTGTTTATTTTATTTATTAAGGCTGATAAATACCATGGAGCAGATGTTCCTGTAGGATGCTCTTATCCTGTGATTAAACAGCATGCAGTTGTCTGGTTTCTGTTTTTTTTTTTTTTTCTAAACTACATGGGTCAAATTCTGGCTTCGGTATTTGGCACATATGTTTACTCAAAAAGTTGCAGCCAAGAACAACATTTATATTCCTCTCCTCTTTCCTCCACCCTTAAAAAAGCAGTAATTAATTCACAGAGATGACATCTGAATCTGACGTTCAAGAGTTAGCAGCAACATATAGATTTTCTCTCTGTATATATTAAAGAAACATTAAAATGATTACAACTTGCTTGACTTCATAACAGTTTGGGATGGTCCCTGGGCTTCCAGCAGGATTCAAAGTTGACCAAGTTAGCTAAAGTTTGGATGTTTCACTGGAACTCTTCAACTCACCGGTGTTTTCTGTTTCTTGGACAGGATGTATTTCAGACTGTTGACCCGTGTTTGGCAGTCGGGAGTCTCAGAAGCAGATTCAGGAGTGGTCCTGTGCAATGACAAGAAGAAAACTTTCCAAAATATACAGAAATAACTAAATATACAGTGGAGATTGAGAGTCTGGCTCATGTATATCTAAGGTAAACACTCAATTACGAAGTGCCTGATGGATGAAAATACACAAGAGGATAATGCACAGGGAGGGACTGATGGAAACATTTGCGGTAGAGCTGAACTCCAGGATTTGCTGTTTGGCAACTGGCACAAGGTTTGGTGGCTTCCTCACTGTCCCAATGAGAGGAGCCCTGTGGCTGAGCCTGGATGAATGGGTATTCTGAAGCAGAGAGATTTGAAACAGCTCTGGATAACCTGTCACCCCTGGGCCAAGAACTGGGATCCGGGGTCCCAAAAGTGCCTGCAAAGCCAGGTCTGTGGGGTGGCAGTGGTGCCATGGCACAGACGGCCTGACAGCCCGTAGAACCAGCAAACCATGGAAAAAAGTATAACCAGGAACTCCTTTTCCTAGACTAGAAACTGGCACGTAGAGGTGAAAGGCCTTCTAAGAAGTAAACATACCGTTGTATGTGTATTTTAGGGAAAATTCAGCAAACAGCTGAATTTGCATCAGTGTAGAACGTAATGAAGACAAGGTCTGAGGAGCAGATTTAGGTCTGAGGAACAGTGAAAAAAGATGTGATAAATGAATTTTCCTTCAGAAACTGCAAGCTCTTCTGAGAACCATGGTATGGTAAAGGAATCCAGAGACCACAGTGAATTTGCAGGCACTGCTCTGGCACAACACGACCACACGCTCCACTTGCTATCTGAGCATTGGCTCCAACTGCCAGCAGAGTCACCTTGGGTGGCAGGTAGCTACCATACCTTCAGCAGGTCTAACTCCCCAGCCACCTGCTTTCGGGGGAGGTGTGCACAGGGTGAGCTGGACTAGCTCTCAGAGGAGGCCACCAAGGGCCAGCAGAGCCTTGGGGTAGAAGGTGGTGGGCTGGTGGATCTCCCACCCTGGCGTATAAAACAGCAGCCTCAAGCTGCAGCTATGTGACATGTGGTCACAGCTCAGTACTGCTGAAAGGGGAGGTCCTATTTCGGCTCCACCACAACAGGCTCTTGATGTGTGAGCTCTGCTGTATGCTGGACAACTCTCTGAGCTGTTTTACTGCTAATTCAAGGAAAAACCTGCAGTTATCCTGTTTGGACTGACTGAAAATGTAACATGTGAGTTAACATGCCCAGAGAGGTTGTGGAGCCTCCTTTTCTGGAGAAATTCAATGCCTGCCTGGACACATTCCTGTCCAACCTGCTCTGGGTGACCCTGCTTTGGCAGGGGGTTGGAAAAGATGATCTCCAGAGGTCCCTTCCAACCCCTGCCATTCTGTGATTCACCCCTGGGTGGGAGAGTGATTCTGCAGCTGGCAGTGAGGACAGAGACGGAAACCCCAAGCAGTTGGGTCAGGTTGCCCAAAGAACCACACCTTTGGGTGACATTCTCTGAGACACCATGAGCTGGTCTAGCTGCACTCTTGAAAAGCCAAACCCTCTCCTCCTCCCAGCCGTATCCTCCTGCTGTTTACCTCCTGCTGCTACTCATCAGACCTCTTTATAAGCTGCTTTAAGGCACCACCTCAGCATAAAATGAACACAACTTCATCTTTTAATTTTGCTCAGTGTTCAGCACAATGACATAGGCAAGAGAAGATCGTGCCCAGCACAACATGCTTTCATGGCACGGTGCCACTGGCAGGAGGAAGGAGGCCGTGGAAGCTTGTGCTGTGTGTCTGGGTACAAGGAGGGATGGAAAAGCAGTGGCAACTGGGAGCCGCTCCTGAGAAGCTCCAACTCCACTAGCCAGGGACGCTCCAGGAGCAAGGAGCAGGATGAATACCAAGTGGCATACGGTCAGAATTGCAGAGTGTTTTGAAAGCCTCCAATATATAACAAAGCGTTAAACATAGAGTAACTCCTGTTTGAGAATCTGAAGGGCACTTTTCATGCATTTAAACAAAATAAGGTTCCTAGCTATCCAGAAATGCACCACCATCTTATCTGCAGCTAAACTTGCAACCAGTTTGATACTCAAAGTACTAAGCCCTCTCTGCTTCCATTTGCTTTCATAAAAGCTGCATGCAAGAGCATATATCTCCTTTTTTTTTTTTCTTGCAGAATAGGATCTTAAAATAATTGTAATCTTTACAGCCACATCAGTCAGCACATGACCAGCCATGGCAGCTTTTCACTCACCTGAAAAGATGAGGGTCTCTGACTACAAGATCCCATGTTTGGAAATTGAAAGGTGCCTGTTCCCGGGTAACCACATTAAGTGGAAAAAAAAAATACAAACAAAAAACCAGAAGTGCCTGTAACTTTTCTCACAAGGAAAAATGATTGTTACTTGAACTGTGGTACAGACAGCCTGGATTTGGAGCTGATGGCTTTTTCAGCACGGTGAAACCTGGTGAAATTGAAGGAAGGAAAACTTGCTTCTTTGATGAAAGGTACTTCCCAGGAGTGCAAAACATACAACTTCAATATAATCAAAGTTGCTTTTACTCTATGTAAATTTTCTTGAGTGGATGCAGACATTGCTGTCCACATTGGAGCTCTCAGGCAGAAAAGGCAGTGAGGGCATGCTTTTAGACTACCTGCATCATACAGCTCTGAGATCTGAAGATAAAAACCTTTCTGTGGGCATAAATTAGGCCTTCTCTGTGCTGGAGGGAGGCTCAAGATATACAGAGGCTTGGCCACGAACACTTCAGAATTTTGCTTTTGAGGTGGTCCAGGGAGATGTCAGTGCCTTCAACAGGCCTTAATCACCCCGACCAACCTCAGCGGAGATCCTCACCCATGCACCCTCTGCCAGTTGGTCCAGGAGCTCCATTTAAGCTCAGGCTTGAGCCTTCACACGCTGCCTGAGATACTTTGTAGTTGTAACTGTCTTCAGCCCTCTCTCCTGGATGTGCCTTGGACCTATGCTGGAGCCTTGTCTCCAGTCTGGAGATCATCTAGTCCACCTCCCCTGACAGAGCAAGGTCACCCAGAGCAGGTTGCACAGGAACATGTCCAGGTGGGTTTCGAACATCTCCAGAGAAGGAGACTCTCTAGGCAGCTGCTCTCTAGGCAGCCTGTTCCAGGGCTCTGGCACTGTCAAAGGAAAGCTTTTTGTCATTTTGAGATGGAATTTCCTGTGTTCCAGTTTGTGCCTGTTGCCCCTTGCCCTGTCACTGGGCACCACTGAGAAGAGCCTGACCCCATCCTCTTGCCACCCACCCTTTAGCTGTTGCCCAGTGTCGATGAGATGCCCTCTCAGTCTGCTCTTCTCCAGCTGAAAAGCCCTGGGGTTCTCAGCCTTTCCTCATAGCCCTCCATCAGACTCTCTCCAGCAGTTCCCTGTCCTTCTTGAACTGGGGACCCCAGAACTGGACACAGGACTCCAGCTGTGGCCTCACCAGGGCAGAGCACCCCAGAAGACCACTGTCCTTCTTGGCCACAGGGACACGTTGCTGCCTCATGAGCAACTTGTTGTCCACCAGGGCTCCCAGGTCCCTCTCTGAAGAGCTGCTCTCCAGCACGTCACCCCCAACCTGTACCACTGCATGGGGTTGTTCCTCCCAAGGTGCAGGACCCTGCACTTGTCCTTGTTGAACTTCATGACATCCATCTCCAGGCAACCTTCCAGCCTGTCCAGGTCTTGCTGAATGGCGGCACAGCCTTCTGGAGTGTCAGCCACCCCTCCCAGTTTTGTGTCACCAGCAAACGTGCTGAGGGTACACTGTGTCCCCTTTGAGGAAACGGAAAGAAAGGAGACTACTCTGCTTTTATAATTGAACTATTTGGATTAACTAGAACAAGGTACGGATGGTAGAGACAGAGGCTTTGACAAAGGAGTGGTATGGAAAACAACTAGTAAGGAGATACACAGCTTTCCAAATGTTAACTGACTAGAAACAGTAACAACGGCAGAGCCAATACTGCAGGAATCACTCAGCACATCCCTTGCTCCGCTGCCAGGGAGTGGCCCTTACTACAGGAACATCGTGTCCCGAGGTCCCACGAGCAGCCCTTGAAAGCCTTCCCCACAGTTTATCGACGCCTCCAGCCAGGCTGGGGGGCCGAACCGTGTCCCGCCGCCCCGGCTCGGGCCCCACGCCGGCTCTCGGGGAGCGGGGCGGGCTGAGGGAGCCCGCGGCCTGCCAGCTCGTGCGGGCGGCAGGGCGGGGGAGGCACTGCAGCCCTGGGGGGAAGGACGGGCAGCCGGTATCCCCCGATAGCGGACGCTGGTATCCCCTGCCCGCCCCCCCTCCGGCCCGGCCCTTACCCGCGGGGCGGAGGGCGGTGCGCCGCCATGGCCCGCGCTGTGTACACCCGTCGCCATGGAGACGCTTCCCCCCCCCCCCCGCCTCAGGACCCCCTCGCGTGCCACCATAGCTGCCCCGGCAGCGCCTGACGCCCTGCTGCCGCTAGCCAGCCCCGCCGCGGGCCGGCCCCACCCCAGCAGAGGCGAATTCTGGCGGAGAAGACGGTCCCAGGGCGAGGCCCCGGGAGCGGCGGTGCCTGGCCCCTCGGCGGGGTGGCCCGGGAGCGGTCCCGGCGCGGAGGCGGGCGGCGGAGGCCGGCAGGCGTAAGGCGGCCGCTAGACGTCTCGCTGCCGCGGAGCACGCTGGGAAGGGGAGTCCTGCCCGCGGCGGCGCTCCCAGAGGGTGGGCGGAGGGGGGTACACGTTTCCCAGCGTACAGCGCAAGGCGGGGAGGGGGTGGAGCTTGAGACGCATGGTCTATCGGGATTTGTAGTCTAAATCGGCGGTAGAGGCGCGCTGGGAGGCGCGGCGAGGACTCCGCTTCCCGTCGAGCAGCGCGGCCCCATTGTGGCCACGCTCGCAGCCCATTGGCTGGCGGCCGGAGCCGGGCCTCGCTCCCCGCCCGGTGACACAAAGCGAATCCAAGATGGCGGAGGCAGGCGCGGGGAGCTTGCACGGGGGGGACGCGGCGCTGCTGGGCTCGCCCGAGGAGCAGGAGCTGAGCCAGCGCCTCCGCCGCCTCTACCCCGCAGTCAACCAGGAGGAGACGCCGCTGCCGCGGTCCTGGAGCCCCAAGGACAAGTACAACTACATCGGCCTCTCGCAGGGCAACCTGCGCGTCCACTACAAAGGTGCCGGGATGGGGCGGCGGCGCCGGGTTCGGCCTCGGCCTCGGTCCGGAGCGGGGCGGCCCTTGGCCCGGCTGCTCGGCGGGGCCAGCCGGGCGGCGGGGTGGGCCGGCAGCCCGGGCCTCCGCTGGGGCGGCGGCGGGTCCGGCAGCCCCGGGGGAGGGGGGCGGCTGGGCCGGGGGGCGGCGCGGGGAGAGGGAGGCCGCCGAGCCCCGGCCGCGGGGGGCGGGCTGCTCGTCCTGGGGTGCCGTGCCCGGGCTGCAGCCCGGCGCGGGGTTTTTCCTTGGCTCGGGAAGCGGAGGGGGTCTGGAGCCCTTCCCCCGGCGCAGGGTGCTGCCTTATGCAACGCTTTGCGGTGTCACCCGCCCGGGCGCCTCTCTGTAGCTACATCGTCTGTTTACTCTGTCATCCTGCTAAAAACCCGGCCGAGGGGTCGGATGGCATCGACACGCCACCCGGCTGGGGCTTCGGCTCCGCCAGATTACACAAAATAGGTGCTCGCAGACTTCTAGGACTTGGGGAATCACAGCGATGTTTTTCTTGCTCGCTATTGGAGGCTGTTCTCCCTTCCCACCCCGCGGAGAACTGATCATTCCTTTTCCTGCCTGGTTAGTAAACACTGATGTCATTCCCCTCTTGTGTAATCATTTTTGTCTTCTGTTTGTGTACATTGGTCTTCAAACTATGTACGTGGGGAGGGGGGAAGCAGTACTGTGAGCCTTTCTCAGTAACTTCACAGTGAAAACAAAAGGAAAAACTACAGTGCTCTTAGTGTGGGGCTCGTTCGCGGTGGCAGTGCGGGGCTGTATACCGGCTCTCTGACGAGCGTGCCTTAAATTGCGGGATGTATGTAGAAACAGGCCCCACTGTAGTGTTTTTAGATCAAAATGCGAGAGAGTTCAAATCCCATCAGGACTTACACTTCTGTTCTTTCCCAGGTCACGGTAAAAATCACAAAGATGCTGCCTCAGTCAGGGCTACACACCCTATACCTGCAGCCTGCGGCATTTATTACTTTGAAGTGAAGATCGTCAGTAAAGGTAGAGATGGGTAAGTGCCTTGTTCGAATCTGCTGGTTGGTGCTGTGTATTTAGCAGTTCTGCTGTACTCTGACCTCCTCTTGGGAAGGGTTAGAGGTCCCGTGGCTGTCGGGTGTAGGTACATCGTGGGGAGGTTATATTCTCTTGGTTAATAGAGGTAAATGTGGTAGAACGTGCTGGAAGGGGAAGCACTTGCACAGCTGCTTTATGTGTTGTTTGATACAGGCAGTTTAAAAAAATTTAAGAAACTTTGGGTCTCTGGTCCAATTTGAATTAGAGTAGTTTCTCCTCTTGTGAGCTAGGTCTGGTCACTCAGATTTCAGGAATTATGATGCCTTGGAAGTGGAGTGAAATAGAAGGGAGGAATCTTGAACTTGATTTTGGACTGTTAGAGAGATGTTTGCCTGTAGAAGAGTGGTCACAGCAGGACTCGAGCACTGGAAGGAGAACTGAGAGCGTTTTTCAGAAACCCCGTATGCATGATTGAGGGTAAGATGCTCAAAGAGAGGGAAAAGAGATGATTGTGAATATAAGCTGGAATCTGCACTACTTCTGTCATCTTTGGCCTGAGACCTGAATTTGGACTCGAGTCATTATCTCGGGGTAGATTGCATGCATCATGACAGATAACAGCTGTGGAAGCTTGGGAGCCTGCTCTGAAACCAGAATGCTAAATATGAGAAGGTTTTTCCCAACCAAATAGTGTTATTTTTGTGGGAATATTTAGTACTGTAGGCTGTTGTTGAGCCCGTGTTTGCCCTATCAGTCTGTACTACTTGGAACAGGAGCAAGTGGAAGAACTGCAGAAGCAGCAGATCCTGCTGGTAGCATTAGATGCAGCCATACTGCACTGGGCGCCACCTCGGTGAACTAAACTGGGTTCAGTGGGTTTTGAATCTCATCCAGTCTTGCGGTCATGGTATCGGGTATTATTTTGATCCAAAATGTAACTGAACCAAGATGTATGCGGAGTTCTTTTAAAGCTATATTCAGGATGTCAGGAAATGTGGGAGAGCAGTAAAGGGACATTTCTAACACGGTCTGGGTTTCTGCTTTACTGTATATTTAATTTTTGATTATTATAAAGGTATCAACCTGCTCTATGTGTTTGGCATTTTTCATTGCTAAAGGATGAATGCAGCAGATATAACTATCCGGAAGGGAAAGCCACACAGGAGACTGTATTGAGTGTAATTAATGAATTAATCCAGTCCTTCAAGAATAACCTTTGAACTCTGGCCACTTTAGGGGTCTTACTAAAGGGCAGCAAACACTCCTACTAGAAACCAAATTAAAGTCATAATTTCTTACTGTTGAAATTTTTTGCTGTCATTGTTGAATTGAGAAGTGGCCTATTTGTAAAGGGACTTGCAAAGGATCTTAAATTGTGCTGAATTTAGGCCTGTAATAATTATTAGGTTATCTGTGCAGAGGTGGTTGCTGGGTTGGATGCTTTACAAATGCAGTGAAAAGACCATCTTTATTCTTTCAGTTCACTGACTTGGCAATTAACTGCTGTCTGTTTTGAAACCCTGCACTAGATTAGTTTATGTAACTGCTAAAATTAAAATAATTTACAGTGAACTTCAAGACAAAGAAATCGCATTGCGAAAGGTCACTGAACAGCACTTAATCCTTACTGCGTTCTAGATCGGTCTTACAGGGAGATAATGGAATTTGCTGCTTGTTTCCCAAGATCAGTTGTCTATATTAATAGACAACTTGTTGATTTTACTGCATTCTGTAATTATAATTAATTTCCAGGAATACTTTCAAAGATACGGAACACCACGAACATGAGATGTTGATAGCTACGATCTGTAGTCAGGGCAGCAGGGAGCTTTTGAGAGCTTCTCTGATGTCTCCATTGTTCCTGTGCCTTGGTCTTCTTTTGGTAGAGAGAGCTCCAGTTTTTATCTTGCACACTGTAGTGCTGGGGGTTTGTAATTGGGAGTTTATATTGTAGGTGCTGCCTTCAGAAGATGCTCTTGTGTGTCTCATCTTTAATAGTTTGAAGTCTGCCCGTTGGAGGCTCGGTGTGTTGTAATCGTGAACTGCAGCAGAGACGTCTCTTAGGAAGCATGTTTATTACAGTGTTTATTACACCATGGTGTGGTGGCTTCAGTTGAAAGGAATAAATGTGCAGAAATCTAAAGGAGGGGTTGGAGGGAATGAAAGGAAGTTTTCAAGTGGTGTAAGTGGCAAAGCATGTCCCTCTGAACTCAACTGGAAGCAAGAGGAATCTTTCTGAGCTTGTTTGCAGAATGGGTACTTCAGGTGTAAAGTCTCTGCTCTGTAGCCTGTTATTTTCTTTATGCTGTACGACGTAGGGAGGTAAGGACCGCGTGGTGGTATTCACCCGTGCTTCTCTTGCTGGAGTTTGTGATAGCTTTTCACATTTTGGTTTAAAATGTGAGCAGTTGGGTTTTAAAACAAGACTCACTCAAAAAATACCTTGGTGGAATGAATTTCAGGAAGTGTGCTTTAAGGAGTTCTGATTGATTTTTCCTCTATAACTCAAAGCTGTCATCTTTCAGTGCTAATAAATTGCTAGTCTAACAATCTATGCTCTGGTTAGATGCTGACAGTCACTAATAAACAACAGAAACTAAGGATGCAGATAAGAAGTAGTGGGATAGAAGCTTTCCAGTGGCTTTTACGGGAGGCGTGAGAGTCCTGAAGCTCACATGATGACCTTTTGCAGCCTGACAGGAGAAGTTTCTTGTATATGATACGCTGGAATAAGGGAGTTCTTGAATTGGCATCAGATTGTGCCGGTTCTGGATTGATGATGTCGCCCAGGCAAAAGAACCCGAGCTTATAGAGACAATTGAGGTAGCAGTACCCCCTTTTTAAGTTCTCCCTTCTGCTACTCTCACGGGGCTAAGGTGATTTAAATCCAGTGTGCTGTGGTTCTTCCTTCGTTTCCTCCCACCGCTTTGTGTTCTAGCAGTAAAAACACACCCCCTCATCTGCCCCCCCGATTTTTTAGGCTTCTCTGCTGTTTTGCGAACCCCGGTGCCAGTGCGAGGGAAGAGGGAGTGACTGCAGCAGCAGAGACCCACGCTGCTTGAGATGGCCAAGGCACTGTGCCTGTAGCCAGCAGAAAAGCTTCCTCTTTTGTGTTGTCTTTCTCCCCTGTTGTTTAATACATCTGCTCCATAAAGGTGCTTTTGTTAAAGAATCAAATGAAAACTCTGATTTATGAAAACTCTCCCTTTACCATTGATAGACTTTTCTGCCTTGGCATCGGTAAAATCTAGCTGAATTCACTGGTGGATATTTCAAAGCAAGTACAGCAAGCAAAAAAAAAGTCCATTTCATGCACTGAAACTTTTTAGATTATAAGCTTTTCTTAGTTTTGGATCTTTGGCTGCTCATGCAATGAGATATAACCACAATCCTTTTAGTTAAAGAAAGATGATTGAGACTTACAAAAGTAAGCTAAAAAGCTGAGCGTGGTCATTTCTCATCCTGGTGGTTTTAGTGTTTATTGATAAGAGGTCATGTTTGTTTACTGTTTTTTTGTTGTTTTGTTTTTTTCCTGGGAGAGGGGAGGCTGCCAGGCTACCACTGAAAAACGGTCTTGACAAGGAGGCTGGGTAACACGTAACAAATCAGATGTGCCGGCAGATTGATCTGGTTTTTGTGCCACTCTTTGTTTGGGGTACGGTTCTTATCCTCAGAGAGTAGCGGAGAATTTAATTTACAGTCTGTAGTTCCAGCCCTCTTTTCACCTCCTTGTCTGCACTGAACAGGCAGGGAGTGGTCCCACAACACGTAGAGATGATACAGATGGAGACTGGGGGATTCTGCACTTGCATTTGCTCTCGCTTTCTGTGCCTTCCCTTGTGCTGACAACCTGCTACCTGCTCCTTGGTGACCTGGTTTGAGGAGATAACTGGCTGAAAGCTGGCCACATCAAAATAATTATGATGATTTAATCTATTGACGTCACTGTCAGAAATTGCTGCTGCTTTTTTTTTTTTTTTTTTTTTTGTAAATTGAGGGCTACTTTTCAGGGTTCTGCTCCCTGACGCAGGTCGAAGTCGAGTCAATGAAGGGATGGGCTGAGCTGGGAGAGGGAAGGGTAGGGCTGCAGTAACTCTCCTTTAGTTCCATTCAAAGTGGTGTTGAACAGTTTTGTCTTAAGACTTGCTGGTTACTTAATTCCTGAGCCATTGTGTGTCTCCTGAGTGTTCTCCATTGGGACAAAAGGATGAGAGGTGATGGGTCACAAGTTGCAGCGAGGAGATCGCCAGCTGGACGTAACAATTTTCCTTGTGAAAATAGTTAAGCACCAGGAAGAGGATGCCTGGAGAGGCTGTGGCATCTCCATCTTCAAATTTGCCCAGGTGAGGCCCCAGACTGCTTGATCCAAGTTTCAGACTTACTTATGCTTTGGGCAGAAGGATGAAGGTCCCAAAGTCCCTTCTAGCCTAAGCCTCGTGGTTCTGTGGATGGCTCGCTTCCAGCATTCCTCAGATGAGCAGACTGGCAGAAACATACGTGAGTCTGATGTTTCTGAGCTGCCACAAATAACCTGTGCTTTTATCAGGGTGGTGTTTATAACAGTTCAACCTGAACTATATTTGAAGCGCTGGACTCCTATCTTCTCTCTCTCAAATGCGTGTTTCTGTTTGCTGTTGATTTGTCAGCACATCTCACAGCTTCTGTTTCCCCATTAGATGATCTCTGCTGGGTAAACAGGAACAGCCTTAGACTCATCAGGGTAGGGCGGTCAACCCACAACTCACAGGCTGCTGTGACTCAGGAGGACAATTCATCTTTGGCCTCTTTATGCTGGGGCAAGGTGAATTGTCTCATGGGTGGCAGCGCTGGTTCCTGACCGGCATTTCAGTTTCTTGACCTGTTTTACCTGCCCTGGCCACGTGGTGGGTTGTGATGGAGCGTGACCGGGGAGGACAACCTGAAAGCTGACCCTCATTGTGCTCAGATTGCCAATTCTAGCAAAAGTCCCCTGTCTGGCAGCCTCCTCTCCGTTCCTGAGCTGCTCCTGGGAAGGACAGTCCAGCAGCCAATGGATTGCCTTTGCAATGGCAGTTTGCTGTTGAAAGCTGTCTTTTCTGCTAATTATTTGCATTTGGACAGTGGCTTAGTGCTGGAATCTTGGGTTCTGCAGCAGGTCTGAC